>JANHGL010015441.1:51433-89272 GCA_024611195.1 Ceyx melanurus | reverse complement strand
TTACACAGTATTTCACTTCTGGTTTTCTGTGCTCTCCTGGCAGGAAAGCATTGACCTCTGGGATAGGAGTTAGCAGTTGAACCATGTAATACTTTGTCAGGAAGGTGAAATTTTATGATAATTAAAGGAAAATAGGGAAGAGACAAAAGCCTTCCCTTGAGTGGGCTGGTTTTTTTTAGTTTGGGTAACAGAGGATGTAAAAGCACTGCGGGAAACAGCCCCCAGGATATGCAATGGCCCTTCATTCAGCAACCAGACAGGGACTCCTGAACAGGGCACTACATGCCCTTGCAGTGTCTGTTTAAAGGTGCTCTACAGTCACAGATCATTATATTTAAATATACTCCAGAGAAGAAAAAAAAGATACCACAAAAAAAATTTTTTGTTGGATTTTTCTTTTTACAAAACTCATTAAAATTCTTCAGTGTAACGGGGAGGAGGTGATTCAAATATCTAACTATTTAGTGATCACAATAAAAAGACTGATTATAATAAAAAGAGATGATAAAAAACTTGCTGTCCCATGGAGGACTGTAACAACAGGAGCAAAAATACTCCAGGCCACACTTGCTGCAGGATGGAAGATGCTGCCAACTGAGTAGCAGCCAAATTTTATCCCACCAAACCCCAGCCCCGGCACGGAGGCTTGGCATCTGTATTCCCAAGTTTTGGCAGTGCCACCGGAGTGAGGAGATAAAGTGAGAGAGATTTAACAAGCAAAGCCATCCTTTTAGCTCAGTTATTAACATGATAGGCACTTATTTCTCCTCCCCATTTACAAAGCAGCTCTAGGCTTACCAGAGATCCCTGGCCCCGGTTTAAATTACGTGGAGATTGAATCAAGCCAGACTGCTGTGCCCTAAATACGAGGGGGGCCCTCTCTTTATATTGTAAAATCAAATTCTAAAATTTCTTGTTAAGAGCCTTGTCTTTGCATAATGGATTGCACTGCCATCTATCATGGTGACACTTATTAGTCACAGCTGAAAAAAGTACTTTATCAGATCTTATTTTTTTAAAAAACAATTTTGATTTATCCTGGTTACACTTTCTCTATAATAGCAGAACCTTACACCAATCCCTATGCTCAATAAAGCAACTACAGATATATTACAGACATCCCTCACTGTTTCTATGTTACAACCAAATGGTGTCTCAGGGACTGCTCCCAATCATCTGTGTCTTTTAAACCCAAATCAAGCATCGGGGCTCTTAACTACCTTCGTCTCATTGGCTCTGGCCTGGTGTTGTTTAGAATTGTTGGCACATTTTCATTGTGGCTCTGATCAATAGCTGTGATGACAAAGATATGATGAGCTGCATGATTCCCTCCGGTCACTGCTGCTTAATGATTTTTCCAAGCTCCAATCTTCAGTTGAAAGGGGAAAAAAATAAAAAGCTCAGAGGAAACAAACACTGCGGCTTTTCTCACAATGCCAAATTAGTTTTGCTCCTCTCCCCTTGGGCTGAGCACACAGGATGTTTTCCAGCTGCAGAGCCCTCATGGCACTGTCTTACGTCTGGATTCCACAGCAAGTTGGTCCCATGATTGTTGTTCCTTCAAAAAGGGGCATGTTTCAATACCAGTACCAGCAGCTGGGGGCTTGAACTTTTGGCCCTTGCCCACTGCTCACATCAGGAACTGTAGGCCCTGCTCCAGACTGTTGGACTTTCTCCTCTGACCTGTCAGCCTTGGCCATGATCTTTCCTACTGCTCTTCAGGCTGGAGATAAGCCCAGGAGTTCAAAGTAATTTAAGCTACTCTTTTGCATTTTGAAGAATTTGTACCTTTTTGGCACAGGAGTGAGTCCTCTTTTTGGGAGTCAAGTAAGTAGTGACTTCTCAAAGTCAAGCCATAAAAGCACACAAGGCCACGGTGACATTTTCCTTTGGCGTTGGTCTGGCACACAACTGGCCTTTGTAAGAACATCTAGAGAAATGGGATATTGAGTTTAGTGCTGTAGGATTTGAACCCAGGGATTCCAAGAGTTAAAGAAATGAGCATCTGCTACCTTTATGCCAATGAGCAAAGCAACAAGGGTCAGAGAGCCACAGCCTGAGTCCATGGGGAGGCAGATGGGGCAATGCAAGGGTTTGGAGGGGGCTATGGGGCCTTCAGTTGAATGGAAATGCAGAGTGCAGTGTCTCGAGGAGGGTATGGCTCATTGTGTTCACAGCCTATTCCTGCAGCTTCCATGGGAATGCACTTGAGGTCCTGTAGAAAAATCAGTTTTCACTAACAAAGGGGAAACTTAGGACTTCGGGACTGAAAATTTTTTTTCTTGTTTTGCCAAATGGAAAGCTTTCGGAGAGGAAGAGACTTCAGAAATGTAATAGCTGTCTTTGGATAGAGTTGTCCTCCACATTAGAAAACCAACCTTTTTGATTGTTTTCTTTTTCATAAAGAGATGAGCAACACATACATATATATACTTTCACACACACATATATATATATATATATATTTATTTATTTATTTCCCCCCCCACCTTTTTTGACATAATGCCCATAGTTTCTGTGCCAGGTGCAGGTCCGGGAGAAGACCCCCCGCAGACCCAGCAGGCAGACAGGTGCAGTCACATTCCACTGCTGCTTAAGGATGCTGAGAAATGCAACCAGAACTGCCTTCACCATGGCACAGAGTGGGATGGCTCCCAGATCTAGGCATGTCATACATGTGCAGCGTGATCAAAAGACTCTTGAAAAATGAGTGAACTCCTCAAAGTCATTAGCTCATGTAATAACCTGAAGAGTCTGTGTAAGGCTGTAGAGGTGCCATCTCAGGCTGGCAGGGTTCCAGTAGGAATATTTCACACTTGAATCCCTTTCCTTGGTTGCATGGAAAGGCCCATTTACTCTTGAACTACTCCTCTTAACATTGTAACACAAGGACAGGGATGGATATAGAAGCATCACTTCTTGTCAGAGCTGCTCAGAGGGGAGCAGTGTAAATGGGATGCACACCGAGCTCTTTCTTTACTGCAGGTCTTCACCCAGGATTTATGCCTTTTGACCCAGATTCCCACAGGTTTCTTTTGCTCTGTGCATGCTGGCTTACTTAAAGCCATCACAAAGTTGAGGTTCTGGGAGGCATTGGTCTCTGGTGTGTCTCAGGGAGGGAGAAGCAGGGAGGTGTCTAGCCCTGGAAAGAGGGTGTGCCTCCTTCTAGTAGGTAGCAACTGCTGGTTTGGACAATACTGCCCCAATCCCCACCAGCACATCCTCAGGGCAAATGAAGTTTGCCAAGAGCTTGATACCAGCAACGCAGGCGTTAATGCCATGGCCTTTTAATCATCCCTGGCAGGATGATGCTCAAAACAACTTCTCCCTTGCCAAAGCCTAAAGTTGGCTCAGACAATGTATCTTCTCCCAGCCAGATCTGCCAGAGCTGGATACCTTTGCTAGCCCAGCTGCCTGAGATTCACTCCTGCCAAAGTAATAAAGGTTTCATGCTGCAATGAGTAGTTCAAATACAGCACTGGGTTACAGCATGAGCAGTTTACCCCTTGCTGCAAGCAGGAGGGACCACCAGAAAATAAGGATCATACTGGTGGGTTTCCCCAGCATGGGTCAACCCTGGGGCTCTGCAGCTGCCAAAACTCTGGCCACATAGCCAGAGGAAATAGGAACTGGAGGAGGAACAGTCTGTTGGGGGAATTTCCATCCCATCACCTTCCCTGGCAAGCACCCGGGAACAGACAAGCAAGGCAGACGGAGCTGGCAGCCGGCATAGACAGGGAAACGTGGTAACACTGAGGCTGCCAACATTTCACTGCTCAAGGACTGCGTTCCCAACATATGCCTCCAGTAGATCTTGGGGACTGGAGCCTCTCAGGCTATGCTGAAGGGTGTCAGCGGTGGTGGCATGAGTGCAGGAGGGCCCACTCTGGGGACACAGGTGCATTGCAGGGCTCTGAGTAAGGAATCAGCCTTGGCATGGATTTGCATGTCTCAGGTTATCTCTCTGCAGAACTGAGAAGCAAAAAACTAAGTGGATGGAATAAAAAAAGAACCAGAACGGAAATGTTCTCAGAGAGACATGGTGAGAGCTCTTAGAGTCAGGATATGTGCAGGTGTGTGATCAAGACATCTATTTGGGACCAGGGTTTGCCACCCCCAGATGGCGTTCCAGCAAGAGGTGGGGTAGTCTCTGTCTGCAGGAATGACTCTTGATACTACAGGACTGTTTCAGTCAGGGAAGAGGATGCCAAGCTCATCTCCTCATTCCTTTGAATTTCAAGGACTCTTGCAAATACCAGAGCACAGAGGTTATGTGAATACGAATTACATTAGCATGCCGAGTAACTTTGTCAGCAGTTTCTTATTAAAGCACTTGGTCCCCTCTGTAGTGGGCATTTCCATTCAACCTCCCCCTTCTTCACTGCTAACAGTCAACTGGGCTCTGTTTAATTTGAGCTCATGTAAGAAACAGTGAGAGGGTTGATTCCAATATTCTTCTTCTTGTCCCACCACTCACAAGCTGTTGCTACTTATTAAACATTTTAAAATCCCTGCTGCCAAAGTCCCCAGGAGACATTTATCTGCCATAGTCATAAACGACTTGCCAGCATGCTACTCAAAACTGCATTTCCCAGCCAATAAACACAAGCTCCGGAATCAGGAAAAGCAGGGCTTGGCTCGCTCTAATTTTCAGTGGTATGTCACTGGGATACTATAACTACTTTTAAATTCAAATCAGCTTCCTAAAAATTAACTGATTTTATCAGATACAGCACAGTGGACTGTTAAACACGTAGCCTCGTGTACTGAAACACTATACATTTAATGAAGTTATGCCATTAGCAAATGTACAACATGGGTGCATTAAATCCACCTATAGAACAGCTCTATGTATGAGAGAGAAGATTTATTTTAGCTTTTCTCAATAGAGCAGGAGTCCCTTTCTTGGCTTTTGCTAGGTTTTTAACTAAAACCAGGATTTGCGCACACACACACACACACAAAAAAACCCCTGAAGTATCTACTCTCATAATGAAAAAAGACTGTTTTTTTTTCTTTTTTTTTATTCCAGTTCAGGAAGAGAATCATCTTGCAAGTTAATATAATCAGCTCCTTTGCCTCTATAATCTACGTCTTCTCAGCAGGAGCCCCCCCAAAAACACTTTTTGTCCCAAGTGAAATGTGAAAACTACTTGTAAGGTCTCTTTTGAGGCACATGATTCGGACGGTCACTTATGGAGTATCGGAGTCAGCATCATTTTCCATCTTCTTTCTTCCTGGGGAGAGGTGTCCATCATGCCGTGGGCTCCCCTGTGTTTTGGGTGGAAGGCTGGCTGTCCCTGTGCCAAATCAGAAAGGGTTAGGATGACACAAGTTAGCACAGACACCTATTTCGCACTTCACACCTAAGGATGTACGTACGTTGACGACTCCCCACTTCAAATTCCTCACAAAGGGGTGGAAAAAAAAATAACAGGACAAAAGACATTAAATTTCACTGTGATCACACTACGGCAAAATATACCTTCTGTTCATTGCAAAAAAAAAAAGTGTGAAGGCCAAATTAAAGAGGAATAAAAAAAAAGTATGTTGCATGAGTTACAGTGCAACCATATTATTCCTTCTCTTTCTATTTTCCTTCCCCCCTGCCTTGTTCAGTTTAGAAAAAGGATTGAGTACAACACAGTCAGGTAAGTGGCCACAAAAGAGTAGCTGTCTTTGGCAAGAAGTCACCGCATCGACCCTCTCTGTCACCTTCTGCCCATTTCGCTCTGTCTCATGAAGTGGATGTTGTTGGCGCTGTCTGAGAGTTCAGGGTACTGCTCCACTGAGATCACAAAGTAGCCATCATAGCCCTGTACCCGGCCTGTGTTTAGCACTTGTTGCTTCTCCCCTTCTGTCCACGAGCGAATACCCTCCTCCCCATCCCGCAGTCTCTGCTGTTCTCGGGACCAAGCTTGGGTGACAGCACGCTGTCGGGCCAGCTCCAGGACGCGGGCCTTCTCCTCGTCCAAGGTGGTCCCGTAGCGAGTATTTAGACACAGTGCACCATACTGGAGTTGGATGTCCGTGTAACGTCTAGTCCTTCCACTCAGCACTGTGTTAATCTGGGACACTGTCACGTTCACGCCATTCTCCAGGGTCCTTCGTCCACCGCTGAGGCCCAAGATGGACAGGTCACCCTCTGATGGCCCTTGCTTGATGAAATAGTGCGTGTCCACCCCGTCGATGGTGAAGTGCAAGTTCTCCAGGTAATGGGCGTTGTTCAGGATGGCCGCGATCCTCCGCCCATCCTCGTTGGCCACACTGATAATGTCGGTGGCAACGCGCCCATCCTTCATGGCAAACTTGACGCCTTTGCCAAAGATAGAGCCTCCAGAGGCAAAGTTCTTGTTCTTCTTGACCTGCTGGCATCCGGCGATGCTGGAGCTGTAGATCCGTTCAAAGCGCTCAAGAGTGACAAAGGCCTTCAGCTGCTTCTGCACTTCACACTGGACCCCCAAAATGGACTGATCAGGGAGAGAAAGAAGAAAAAGATATTAGAAAGAAAGGCCTGATGACCCAAAGGCATTATCAGCATGCTGTAGACCAGCAGAACATCCTGGAAACATCTAAAGAGGAAGTCCTTTTTGTTCCCCCCTTATCACTTTTACTGATTTATAATTCTTTTTAATGGCAGACACATATTGTCAGGTTATTTTATTGAATGCTTAATGCATATTGTTTCAATAAACTGAAGTGGTTTTAATCTCAGAAATCAAAAGACATAAAGGTAGAAAAGGATTTTTTTGCCTCAGTGGTGAGAAGGTCTAGTTTGGACATGCAATTATTTTGTTCTTCAGTGTTCTTTATCTGCACATAAACCATTCATCTTGAAGCCATGATGCTTTATAAAATGCTTTCAGATTTTCTGTGGGAAAAGTGTGGAAGTATTTCTTAAAGTTTTCTTTATTTAACTTTACTTTATAACTCCTTATGCTACCTTCAAAGGCCCTGCATCACAGATATGACCCTCTAAGTGGCCTAAACCCCTCTATATCCCATTTCATCCTGGCCAAAGCAAGTAGTTAAAAACTCAAGAAAGGCCCTAAATCCAACTCCTATTTCCTGTAAAACCCCTACAATGCACCAGGCTCCCTGAGCTAAGGCCAGCCACACCTGATGCTTGAGTTTTGGCTTACAGTAAAACTGTGAGAGACAATAGCCTGGATCATTTGCAGTCAGATACAATACAAAGTCAATTTTGCTGTTAGTATATAATGGAGGAAGCACAAAGCAAGTCAGCAGCTCATCATTACTGAAAAATTTCTTTGGAAACGCTCTCATCAATTCATGGCATCTCAGGCTTCTTACATCCCCCTGTTCACGAACAATTATTTGCTCAAATTTCACAAAAGCAAGAGGATTCTATGACAAAACTCTCCTGGCACTGCCAATGGCTCAGTTCAATAATGTAATGACATCCAGGATTAAAAATAGGCTACAAAGAAAAGTTTGCTGCACTCCAATTATTTTGAGGAAATTTAACATCCATGAAGGATATTGCCTTAAACCATTCACAAGCTAAAAGCTCATATCCTTCCCTGGGTGTGAAAAGCCAATTCAGGTGATGCAGGCATTTCAGCGTGGACCTCTTAACTAAGACCTGTAATGTGGTGATGGAAGGGAAAAACCCCCTCATTTGTATGGTGGCTATTTCCAGAGAAGAGCCCCAAAGCAGTATATAAATAATACAAACATAGAATCATAGAATGTTAGGGGTTGGAAGGGACCTCGAAAGATTATCTAGTCCAACCCCCCTGCCAGAGCAGGATCACCTAGACCAAGTCACCCAAGAAAGCATCCAGGAGGGTTTTGAATGTCTCCAGAGAAGGAGACTCTACAACCTCCCTGGGCAGTCAGTTCCAGTGCTCAAAAAAGAAAGGATTTATCATTGCAATTCACCCATAGGCTATGAGTAGTTTTAATCTATAGAGGAGAAAGCTATAAGGGAACACGGGTACACAAGTTCAAGAGCACACTTAGGGCGGTAAAGCATTAAAATACCCAGCACTGACTATATTAGTCAAAGCAACAAGCAAGCTGGGGCACCTTCTCCTTTCAACATCGTAGTAGTTGGAGCAGGAGTCAGTCACCTATGAAAGAGGAGCTCTTTCTGGTTCTCCCCATATGGCCTGTGGGGGATCTCACACACATCCTAGAGTGCAATATAATAAACAGACTGACAAGGAGCCAAATCCAGCTCCTCTGCCAACCGCAAAAGTGCTCTAATTATGCAAAAAAATGGACATAATTAATGTAGATATCACTGATGATGGACATGAAGCAATTACGTTTCTAAGCTCCATGAAACACCTACTGTTCTAAATAAGTGTATATATACTGCACAGCCTTGGTTTAGCTATTTCCTCTTTAGAGAGGTTTAAATGGGGAGGTATTTTCTTCTCAGTCACACCTCATATGGGCTATCTCTAGCCTGCACCACTGCCCAATTCAACATTGTTCTTCCAACTTGCCTCAGTAAATTTTACAAGTGATGGGAAAAGGCATTTCTCATTCCTCACGCTGAAGCACCATTTGGTCCGAGCTCCTTCACTCAGGGATGTCAATCAGATCTCCTGCACTACATTGCTACATATGATCATTTATACATCACCAGCTATATACACATTACCAGTTTTACAAGTTGTTGAGTGATAAGGAGTCCCTGTACTTATTTGCACCATCAAATATTATCACCTTGTGGAAAGGATCTTTGGGACTTCAGACAGCACAGGGCTTGGGATAATTATTCCTATCAGAAATCTCCCCCATTCCCCTTATATTTTGTCTTCATCAATTTATTATTGATGAGCTGCAGGAACTCTAATGCCTTTTGAATCCTGATAAAATTATTAGGCATAGGTCCTCTATGAGTGTCTCCAAATTAGGCTGTCCCAACAAACCAGTGGGACATGATTTTCTTTGTCTTCTGATCCCCAGTGTAAAGTTATTTTGCATTGAGCTCTAAAAGTCTGCTGATGCTGCAAAGATAGACACTTTGATTGGACAACCTATTGTGTTTTGGACAAGTAGGACGTGGTTTATAATTATATGTTCATATTACTAAATATAAAGTAAGTATTTTATAAATAATTTTATACAGTTTTCAAAGTAAATACTGCTGAGTGAGATGCTGTATTACGCCTCTTATCATTTACACTGGATAGTATTTATTAACTCCTGGTTTGGTTTTGCACTGTTCCAACTGCTTCTCCAAGATATGTTTCATAACTCTGCAGATCACTTTTATATAGCCTCAGGTCTTAGAGTTCTTTTGCTTAATCATAGAGACATACTCTAAAATAAGTTAGAGTTTTGTGAGGACAACAGCTATAGAACAATGTTTAAGGGTGGATGGTACCCTCAGTGTGCAATTAGGGGTGAACTTTGTAGAGTAGGGTGAATGGTTGGACATGATGATCCCAAGAGTCTTATCCAACCTGAATGATGTTATGATTCTATGATTAATGTATAGCAGCCTGGTTGGCATATGCTGTTATACAACAGCTATTGCAGCCAACAGCTGTGCCACGATCTGTTTTTTCTCAAGATCCATAACCCAGTATCTGGAACATTCTGGTGATTTTAAAAGGGTTGTGGGTTTTTTTGTTTGTTTGGGTTTTTTTTTCTTTTGTTTTTGTTTTGTTTTGTTGTTGTTTGTTTGTTTTTTGACATAGCAATAAAATAATGGACCTTTCCTCAATCTAGTTGCATGCTGCCTTTGTGATACTACATGAAGACAGACAATTTCCACAGCTCCACTATTCATCTGGATGCCATTTATAAAGAAAATAAGCAGCATACACCCTGCTACTGGAAGGACTTAGAGGTTTAAGGGATTACACATGATCTAACAGCAATGGCACTCTAATTTCCTGCCTAAAGACATCCATATAAGATACCAGGGCAACTGCCTTGTTGATGTCCTCTTGGTCTCCATCCAGGTTATCTTCTCTATACTGGGAAAACATTTCCCACTGGCATTGTTCCTGGTGGCTAAAACAGAGATAAAATGGCTGACCAAAGCCACAGAATTAGGAATCTCTTGACCTCCAGTCATAAGCCCACTTAGAGACACTCTAAGTGGGAGTTTTGTGACTTGGAGGCTTGAACCACCTTCACTCTGTGTCTTTCTCAGCCTTCTATGCACTGACTTGGCACCCACCACCACCAAATGGTGTTCAACTTAATTTCTGACACTATGGAGAGTCCTGCTTGACCACCAGTTGTTGCTCTAGGAGGATGCAGTTAATCTATGCTGTAGACATGTGGAAGTACAGTTATCTCTAGGTTATCTCAAATAACACCGGCAACTAACTAACTTCACTGTAGATCTCTGCTGGCCATAACAGAAGTGTGGATACCAATTCACAGTCAGACACCTAAATTTAGGTGTCTTAATCAAGAACTAAATTACATCCAAAGCGTTTTCCACTGGGCATTGGTTACAGGCCTTCTGGGGTCTGTTCATCTTTTGTCATGTAAAGAAATAGGAGATCAGACACATGTTCTGTTCATAGTGCAGAACATCATCATTACTTAACTATTACAATAACTAAACACATCTCTCTTATCTTGAAAATGGGACCAGGATGACTTTGAAATTACTTTTCAAGTACATTTCTTTGATGAAAGAGTGTATGTGGGAACAGCACTTTTTTAAAAGAAAGGTAAACACATCCAACAGAAAAAAAATACAAGAAAAAACCCCATCAAATTCTGGCAAGTCATTGTACAGTTAGTTTGTATGCTCTGCTGTGAATATAAAGGGGGTGGAGGCAAACTGATTATATGTAGTTCAAAGAGGCAGTGTATCCCTGACTTTGAAATTGCCATTTCTGTTTCATCTTAGAACTCATTTTAATGAACTGGCAAGGAAGAGAAACAGAAAATTTCCAACCAAGGCTGCAGTGGCATGTGATATTAAAAAAAAAAAAAAAAAAGCTGTTGCATTAGCAATTGTAAACCAAAGTATCTATAAAACCAATTTTACAGAAGAAAGAAGGAATTTCATAGTTATTTTCTTTCAATATTTATTGCTAGATGTAACAAAATATGCTGGGTTTGTTTTTCCTCACAGTATTTTTTAATCAGATGTCCTTAGGTGACATTTCACTTTATCGAGTAACAACTCATTGGAGAGAAGAGAATGACCTTCATCATTTGTTCGCTGTTGCAGGGAGCTCAAGAGAAAGGCACTTTACAGATATCTCTGAATAGCCTCTTGCATTTTGCCAGCACCTCTTGAGGATTCAAAATACCATAGCCAGATACTATCATCTGTTGTTTTAAAATACCGCCTTCCAGTGTGAGACTGAAAGCTTTAATTTCCCATAAAGGATCCCAGATATGAAAGACGTGAACATGCTTCCAAGTTGCTCTACATCCTCATGCTATTATACACAGATAGGTGTTTCTCTTACCACCATATGGCTTACAATGCAGAAAGCCACTTCTTCCAAATGGCTTGGAATTTATGACTTCTCTGAACTATTCTATTATTAACTCCCTTACTTATCTCTACCTCTCTATTAACAAAAACATTCTTCAGAAAACAGCCTCTTCCTTCCATTCCACTTGAAGATGAGTCTCCATTCAGATGTCCCTCACTTCCCCATCTGGTGCAGGAAGATCCCGCTTAACCACAGCAGTCTATCAGGTGCCTATCCATCAGCATGGCTTCACTGGATGCTGGTTGGATGAAAGGCAATGTGACTGCTTAGCAACCTGCCAACCAGAAATCTAAGTGGGACAACAGAGGTGAGCAACTGGACAACAAGGTGATGGTAATTAGTTGGCAGTGAGAAAAAGGCAAGTGACAGCTCATGGGCTAAGAGGACAGGTGTCACTGCACCCTGACAGTGTACACAGCTGAAGGGGAATAATGATCATTAAGCAGATTTTCACTTGTGGGGAAATAAGAGGATTTGCCTTCTTCTCTTGCTCATCTGTTTTCATAAAGCTTTAAGAAATAAATGTCTCTGTTCCCCACATCAGATCCAGTGAAAACTGGCCACCTCTTTTTCAAAACATAACTAGGGACTGACGCACTGACATGCAGACATCATGATGGCCCAAGCCCAGGACAAAGCATCCGCCATGTGATGATGCCCTCCCTGGATGATAAACACTAGCAGAGCCAGTCGTTCAAACAGATTGTCCTTAGGAGAGGCTGTGCCAGAAAGCACAGCCCTACAGCTCACTCCCTGGCTGAGCATCCCAGAGCAGCCTTTGCCTCTAAAATGCTGCTTCATAAGACATGCCAAAAATTGTTCCTCCAGCACAGCCTGTAATGGGCACTATAGAAAACAGGACCTTTCTTGCTCATGCTATGGAGAGAAGGGTAGTTAATAATATGATGTAGTTAATGATATCAGCATCAACTCCACAACGCCCCTCCCTGCAAATAGAGTTGTTCTGGCTCCAGCAATTACCTGACAGTTCAACAAGACAAAAAGGAGAAAAAATCCCAAACAAAAACAACCAACAGCAAAAAAGAGAAATTGGATTCAGGTGCAGCAGCTCCACAATATGCCAGAGGTCACCCAGAGTCCCCTAGTGGCCAATAACACTGAACTTGTTCAACAAACAATTTAGAGACAGCCTCATGGTTGCAGGGAGGAAGAGGGGGGGAAAGTGCTGCACACCAGAGTATTGGATTTTAAATGTCACTCCAGAGCTGCAGGGGGTTAGAACAAGGTTTATGATGTGCTGGCTGTTTCTGAGCTGCTGGATGCTGAAAGTCAGAATTATCTCCCCCATCTTTCAGCCCTGCAAGGCAAGTACCAACAATGTTTTGGAAGGACATGCTTGGGCCCTCCGGTTGTGCGCTCTGAAGAGATGCGAAGCAGCTATTTATGTGCAGCTAGTTGCTTTTTCTGTCATACTTCTGTTATTCACTCCTTTCACATAAAAGAAATGACTCAATCTGCTGGGCAACAGCTTTGATCAGTGAAGCCAGTAGAATAACTCAAATTTACTTTGGTCTTTTGCAAGGAGTTACGTGACCCAGAGAAGCCAGGGATTGGAAGACATGGGCATGAGAAATCTGTGATACATCACTCAGTGAATATCCCTGGACCGCAAGTGGGATGAGCATTGTCCAGTGCCTTGTCCAGGCTCATTTAAAATTTCAAAAGATCTGAAGCTTACTCCATATGCTCTGGAAAACCATTTCAGTCTGATCAGTCTTATTATCTAAAAATATTTCCCGTGCTTTCATTTGATGTTGTTTAATTCTGTAATTTGCTATGTGAAATTTAAAAAAAGTTTATATTTTCTTGCACATGCTTCATCAATAAAGACAGAGACAACCAGTATGAAAGAGAAACATCAGTGTTGGATGCATGGATAGGCTTAGGAGAAAAACAATCCTGTGTTCAGGTATCATATGTGAATGAATTTATTTTATGCAAATATATGCCTAGAGTATGCTGAGTGTGACAGAAAGGAATGGAAAGCTGCACTATAGCATTTGAGAGCCACTTGCTATCACAGCATGATCTTGCAGCTCTAGATTAAAATAAAATGCTCATGTTTTGTTGCTGTCATAACACAGTAGAAGAATAGGCAACAGCCTGCAATGGTTAAATTCTACTTGCAAATTTCAGTGTAAAGTGACTCATCTGGAAGCATTATGGCTGCATGAAGTACTCTTAGGAAGCAGGTCCATGCACAGTCCTCACTGCAGTTTCTTGCTTTAGAAATTGGAAGGGGACGTGGAGATTTTATTTTATTCTTATTGTTTATTCAGGCAGATTCACCTAAAATGGGTGGATGGAAGGGAGGGCTCCTTGGTTTTATTTCATCTCAGCTGCCTGTATGAGCTAGTGTCAGTCTTCATCTCAAGCTTTCACTCAAGTTACTTGGCTATTCAGTAAGTCTAATAATAATAACTAATGATAAAATTATAATAATAATAACAGCAACAATAATAATTTCTAATGTGGTTCTGTGAGAGTTATTATCTCCTACACATAACAATTCAGAGGCAATCTTTTGTGTGGTCTCTGAACAAGCCTTCCCTGTTTACCTTCTCCTGCACAGCTTTGCCTGTGTAGACTATGTCACATCAGAGAGGAGAAAAAGTCCTGAGGCTTTTTCTCATTACAGACATCATCTCTGTTAGCATTTTATTGTTTAACCCAAGGAAGTGAGAAACAAAAAAGCAGTCTCTGAGCTCCAAACCACAACCAAGTTACTACAGCATAATAGTTTTCAAGCATCAACTCAGTCATGGTAACAAAAGGCATAGTTCTTTTGGTCCCCCTCTACTATGAAGATGTCTTAACAGAAATCTCTTAATTGAACTTGAAGCTGGTCCATTTTAGCTTGTCTTCACAATAACTATGAGGCTGAGTACCAAGGATGGGCTGACACACAACTATTTTATTAATCTGCAATATCTTGTTTATACCTCTGAGGGATACCTTTTGTGATTCAGGAAATGTAACACTTTTATAACACTTAATATGTTGTGCAGGACTTCAAGAATCTGCTGCAGACTGAAATTTCAGTAAACTCATAGATAAAGAGGTTAAAAGGGCAGTTGGAATCAATTCCACTTCCTACTGTTATAATTTTATTAGCAGAAATGTTAAGAGCATATCCTGATCTCCCCAAGCACACTGGTGCATTGCTGCTCTCATGATGTTTGAATACACAGCAACAGGAAAAAGGAATTCAGACTAAAGAGGATTCAGACTAAAGAGATGAAGCAACCCCAGAGTAAAATCAGGTTAGGAGATGAAAGAGTATCCTGAGAGGTAAATGACATTTTCAATGTCATACAAATGAGAAGCAGTAGGGCCAGGAGTAACTTAGGGCCATCGGATCTGACCTGGACCCAGTGTGCTAACCTTTAACAGTGCTGCCTCCATCTTTCATCTGGGAATAATTCCCAACAGGAAGAGAGGGGCAAATGACAGGGCTGTAAAAGCTTTTTTCTAGCCAATTTCTTCACTGAATTTTGTGTCAGCATGTACCAAAAAGGCTTGTGATGCAAGCCTGTTTTTAAAGTGGGGCACAGTGACTTGAGATTAAACCCAGTGAGGTAAAATAGAAGTTAATTATAATCTAAAGCTTCTTTTCAGTGAGACCCACTGCAATGAAGAACAGTTTCCTAGGGAAGTACTGTGACTTGTAGTTTAAGACATTTTAAACCAGGTTGAATAAGCTTCTGGAAATAATTCTTTGGAAACTGATTCTGTATCAAGATTTGCTTTTTTTTCACTTCCAAGAATCCTTAGTGCAAAAGCTTTGAATTTAGCCTGCAGTATGCAATAACATGGGCCTCTTGTGGAGGAAAGAAACAGTAAAACATCATTTAATTGAGCAACTACCAGAAAATATTCCAGGAAAAAAACACCATGGCAGTAAGGAATTTAAGATGTGATTATTCAGTCAGATTTCATTACTGAAATGGGGACTGACTCGCTCAGTCTCCCAGTGTATCTGGGAGAATACGCTAATAGAGGGTTTTTTTAATAAAAATTGCAAGTGGATAGTTTGCTGATCAGGGTATGATATACAGTATGGAGTTTCATGGATCACCTTGCTGTTGTCCCATTCTTGTGTCTTCATCTGTGTGTGGATTAGCTCATAGGATGGCTCCATTGCATCCATGTCTGGCTTTGGGTAGCCAGGGATGACGTTATGCAGCTGGAACCCAAAGGTGAGCAGCCAACTGTTGACATCTGGAAGGGAAGAGAAGCATAAATCAGATTATCTCAAGCAGGGTTGCCCAGGAGAACAGCACAAAAGAGGACCCTGTGGTGCCTGGCACTATGGCAGTCTGTCTAAAATGATGAGCATCTATTTTGTGTGAAGAGCACAAATCTGAATGGTCCCTGAAAGAACTGTGTGCCAAGACTGGGATTTCCACCTCCAACCACAGTCGGTTTTGGACTTTACTAGCTCTGAAACAGAAGCATTGGCAGTGACCAAATGGTCCAAATCAAAGACAACTCTATGGCTGCTCTTCAGCAGCAGGAGCCAGGCAATGCTTGAAGGTATGCAGAAGCAGCACAGGAACAACAATATACTAATAGAGGCTGAGATGCTCCAGCCAAATGGGAAGTATCCAGTTCTACAGTCAGCTCTGAATATCTCAGCCACAGCACTTCTCTTTTTGAGGACTCTCAAGGGGCCCCCAGGCTGAAGGTTAAATTTACAGCTATGTGAGCCAGAATACCGGGGCATCCAGGACAAACTGCATGGTAATTTAGGACGTGCTCAAGGAAGAGGCTCCAAATATATCCTTTGCTATTTCCATGGCATTTCCACCTCAGTTCTGATTTTTTGGGATATTTTTTATAAGAAGGTGTAATTTCATTATTAAACCAGTGTAAAGTCACAGGTCATCCTTTAGAGTGACATTGAAAATCAGTCTCCATACTACCTCAAGGTATATTATAGTGAAAATAAGTGTACAGATACAAGGCTACTTTGCTTGGATACTTTTCACAAACCCCTTAGACCTCCATGTATGGTGAGAAAACTGTTGTCTACAAGTCATAAACTATCGTTCTATGCAAAAGAGGGACCACTAGCACTAAAGGGGATATGATGGAAAACTCATCTGTTTGGGACATCATTCTTGCACTTAACAGTATATGCTACAAGTCTTCCCTGATTTTTTATTGCACAGTTATTAGGAATAGCAGCTGAATGTTAATCCACTCGAGGAAATAATTATGAGGTTGGCTAACTCCTAAATCTGCTTGGGATCAGCATCACTTCCTTAATTTCAGAGCATCTGATGATCTCACCTTGCTTGTCTCCACTAACTCTGGAGAAGGACACACCTGCTACAGTCCCCAAGCAATATGGTGTGCTTCTGGCACACAAATAACAATTGCCAGAAAAAGAAAGGTATGAAGTTAAAGTTTTAGTGATATCAACTCCCAGGGTCTTAATTGTTTTGGATGTAACTGGAACTGTGTTGGTGAATGTTCTGCTTCAAGTAGGATGTGCAAGGAGATTGATTTTCATTCCGCTAACCTCAATAAACACCGTTGAAACAATATGAAAAATGGATCAATTTAAATAATGAAATATGCACCTTTGAATTTTTTTTCTCTATTTCTCATGAGCCTAAATGAGTGTTTTGAAGAGCTGGTCAGAAAATAAATTATGGATGCAAGCAGAAAATAAGGCACTTCCAGATGACTGAAGAACCAGGAGTCAAACAAACACACTATCTGTTGCTTGTTTTCTTACAGGCCAAAATGTTGAGATTGGGCAGATGTCCAAAAAGCCCTTATGACAATCCATGTGGAAGGGGGAGGATTTCTGTAATAAAAACACTTCTGTTCACTCAATGTACAGATTGTTTCTGGAGTGTCTTTGAAACAGAGAGGTTGGAGGGAGGGAAATAAATTAAAAGGCTCATTTGATTATTTTTTTACTTAACGCTAAGCCAGCCTGCTTCAAAATCCTTCTCATGTGAAATAAAGAACTTTGATGTACATATTGTAGACCAGGTGGCCAGGAGAACAAAGTAAAACAGTGAAGGTCGGTGTTGGTGCAGGAACCATTTTCCAAGTACTGAAGAGGACACAGAGCAAGGATGCTGAACAGCAGAAAAAGATGTAACATGTTTGGAAAGATTCAAGACAGGCTTTTTTCACTACTTCTCAGAAAACTGTCTTTCAAAACATTTGCAAACAGGAGCTTGTTCTTTCTGGGAAGAGGTGTTGGAATATCCAGAATAAAACAAAACAAAACAAAAAAACAGAAAACCAACCAAACCCCAAAACATGGGAAGAAGGTGTGGAGCTGAGAAAACAGAGGGGAAAATCACTAATTTGCCAAGAGGCAGTGACAACTTTTGTGACAGAAAAGTACATTTCACATCACAGAGGTTTTTTTTCAGCTACAGTAACCCTGCCAACACATTTCACAGCAAATTCATTTGAGGGCAAAGAAAAAGAGTGCTTAATGCAGACACTTGTAATGGAAATGTCAGTTCAATCCATCAGGATTGCTGAAGCTGGCAGCAAAGCTCTGCGCCATGAAGTGCACAATCACTAAAATATTCATGTTTAACAATGGGCCTCTCAAAACATAAAATACCTGCTTCTCCTGCTCTCCCCTCCACATGCCTCCAGTTTGCACCCATGAGCTCAGAAACCTCATCACTGGAGACCAAATCATGTGTTGTTTTCCTGGGTGCTGAGCTAAGGGCAGTGGGTCCTGGGATGGAGGTGGACAGAAAGTGGTTTCCTGTGCCCCAGTTTGGGCAGATTTGGTTGTGATGACAAGGACATGTTCATCCTGAGTCCTGTTCAAAACCTGTCTGAAAGCTTCAGAAGGTAGAAATGCCAGAGTAGCATCTTTGGGGTCATGGCACTCACCCCATTACATGACCTGTTTCTTCCATGCACTGGGAGAAGAGAAACTTAAAAAATGTGTTTGGAGACTGTATTCTTGACAGACTAAAAATAGAACATTTAAGACAGTAGAAAAAAGTTATTTGCTGCGTACAAAACACTGAAGTATCAGATTTGGACATCTTGATGCTATCATCAGATCTGGGTGGGAAACTGTTTGTCTGTTCCAAGACAGGACTGGAAATTTGGTCCTGTCTTAACTTGAGCAGGAAAACAAAAATCTTTTAATATGTCATGAAGCAACTGTTCAAAAATAATACCAGTTCAAAACAACAATTTCAAGATGAGATATTCCATTTTGGTTTTTCCTCCTTAATTTTTCTTTTCTAGTTTGCAATCTTTAGTTTACACTTAACTTGAAAAAGCTGAAAACCAAAAAGAATTTTTATTTTAGGCTCTTTTGAAATTTGTCATTTAGACAATTTTGAGAGCTGTTTACAACAGTTCTGCTGAGAAATCTCTCAAGCTCTTCCCCGCCTCATAAACAAATTCAGCTTTGACAAATGAGCATTTTCTGATAGGATAAGTTATCTCAAAGTATTCTCTGCCAGACTTAATTATCAGAGTGAGGCCAACACACAGGATCTTAGTCTGCATCTTTTGGCATATCTTACTTCCCTCATGGCATCATCCTCTCAGGTCTGGAGAAAACAGCTTTTCATTAAACAAAATACAATCTAATCCTTATGATTATTGCAAAAGAACCAAAAGCATGAATCCTAATGGCTGGAAATACAAGTGAAATAGAACAATTTGTTTTTTTACTTTGTAACTCCTTTTGCTATTGAGGCAATCTCATAATTTAGGGGAATGCAAATGTTGCATACAGGAAAGTTGTGATAGACACAGCAAGAGCATTTAAAAATTAATTATATCTCCTTAAGAAGTATTACATTTGATTTCTGTTTGTCTCATCTGGTCTTCCAATGGGAAATGTATAGAAAAGCATCCTTCCAAAACTGTCCTCTCAAACATTACTACTGGTGTTGCACAAAGCATGAATCTAGGAAGGACATTTAACCTACAGAATTATCTTCTGGATAAAAAACATACACAAAGCTCCTGTTATGGTCATTTTACAATGTCCCAGGGGGGTATTTCAGGTTGTGGGGTAGGTATGCCCTAAAATCTGGCCTTTAAACCTAACACACTTGTTTTTATTAACTTCTAATTGAAACTGTTAATTCTGTTGGGTAGATAGACTTTGAACTACATGATTAGTGTAGAATCACATAATAGTTTTTGGTTGGAAAAGACCTTCAAGCTCACCAAATCCAACCGTTAACCTAGCACTGCCAAGTCAACCACTAAACCATGTCCCTCAGCAACACATCTTTTAAATCCCTCGAGCTGTAGTGACATCACTGTTTCCCCTGACAGCATGTTCCAGGACTTGACAACCCTCACAGGGAAGTTTTTTTTCTAGCATCCCATTAAATATCCAAACTAAACCTCCCTTGGTGCAACTTGAGGCTATTTCCTCTTAACTTATTGCTTGTTCCTTGGGAGAACAGACCATCTCCCACCTTGCTCCAACCTCTCTTCAGGCAGTTGTACAGAGTGAAGTCTCCCCTCAGCCTCCTTTTCTCCAGGTTAACCAACTCCAGGTTGTAACTCTCAGATACTTTTCACAGGACTTGTGCTCTAGACCCTTCACCAACTTTGTTGCCCTTTGCTGGACATGTTCCAGCCCGATAATATCCTTCTTGGAGTAAGGGGCCCAAAACTGAACCCAGGATTCAAGATGCAGCCTTACCACTGTCCAGTACAGTGTGACAATCACTTCCCTAGTCCTGCTGGCCACACTGGTGATGATACAACACATACAATGCTGATACTTCTTGGCCTGGGCACACAGTGGCTTATCTTCAGCCAGCTCAATATCCCTCCCTACCCAGGTTCCTTTTCCACTGTGCAGCTTTCCAGCCACTCTTCCCCAAGCCTGGAGCACTGCAGGGGTTATTGTGACACCAAGTTCAGGACCTGGCACTTGGCCTTGTTGAACATCCCATTTGCTTTGTCCCATCAATCTAGCCTGTCCAGATTCCTCTTTAGAATCTCAAGCATATCAAGCAACTCTTCAAGAAGATCAGCCACCTACTTAACTTGGTGTTGTCTGCAAAATTACTGAGAGTGCCCTCAATGATAAAAGATATTAATAAAAACAGGCTCCATTACTGAGTCCTGGGGAACACCATCTGTCACCTGCTGTCAATTGGATTTAACTCCATTCACTACAAGTCTCTAGGCCCATCCACTCAACCCATTTTTTATCCAATGAAGTGTATACCCATCCAAGCCATGAGCAGCTGGTTTCTCTAGGAGAATGCTGTGGGAGACACTGTCAAAGTCTTTACTAAAGTCCAGGGAAACAACATCCCCAGCCTTTCCCTCATCCACTAAGCAGGTCACCTGATCATAGAAAGGGTCAAGTTAGTCAAGGTTAGTCAAGCAGGACTTGCTTTTCATTAATCCATGCTGACTGGGCCTAATCAGCTAGTTTCACTGTACATGATGTGATGTCACTCCAGATGACCTTCTCTATAACCTTCCCTGGATCCTCCTTCTGGCCCTTCTTGTAGATGGGCAACACATTTTCTAACTTCCAGACAAATGGGACCTCCCCAGTTAGCCAGGACTGATGATAAATGAGCCCCATAGACTTGTGTGTGTCTAAATGGGTAGTAGGTCAATGACACCTTCCCCTTGGATTACTGGGTCTTCATTCCACTCCCCATCCCTGTCTTCCAGTACAGGGGGTTGCGTACTTGGAGAACAACTGGTCTTACTAGTAAAGACTGGGACAAAGAAGACATTCAGCATCTCAGGCTTTTCCTCATCCTTGGTCACTATGTTTCCCCCACATCCAATAAAGGATAGAGATTCTCCTTAGCCACCTTTTGCTGTTAATATATGTATAGAAACATTTTTATTGTCTTTTATGGTAGTAGCCAGATTAAGTGCTAGCTGGGCTTTGGCCTGTGCTCTGAAATAGCCGAATGTGATAAAAGGTTTAAGTTGCAGTTGATGTTCTGCTAAAACAAACCTGTATGCTATATGTTGAGTTGCAAATAAATCTCTGTCAGAACTGTGTAAACAGCTGCCCCTCTAAAAGAGAAAGGTTATCAGGATACTAATTGGTAGCTAAAGTAGGGATATCTGAGGGAACAGAAAACTGGAAATAAAATAAAGAGAACAAACACCAAGGAAGAGAAAAGAAAATAGGTTTGGGAATTAAAGTCTCCATCTATGCTAATGAATTAAATGTGCCCTGGACACAGGGGTCAACTAGCAATAAAAAGAACAAAAAGCTTGTGTACATTACATTAAACATTGGAAAATCTCATGGTGATCAGGGTACTGAAAGAAAAGAAACCTATTAACTGATGGCGAGCTTGTGAATATGCTAATTAATTTAAATGTCTTACCTGTCATGTAACATTTGATATCCTGAGAGTTGCTAATAGGATTGTTGTTTTTGAACATATACAGGTTGAAAGGCATTATGTTATTGCTACTCATATACTTCCACATATCATGGTCTGGACTTGTCCAACGACCTGCTAGCACATCATAGTCTCTTCGTCCCATGTGGATAAGCTTTGTGAGGGGGTCATATAGTCCTCCGTGGTAGCCGATGATGATCTGGAAGTTTGGATTGGTGTCCATATAGATCTCCCCATATGCTGTGTACAGTATCTGCTTAATCATTAAGCCAGTCCCACTGAAGACAGCCAAAGGAGTGCCAATGTTATCACAGGCTATGTAGAACTCATCACCGCTGCTGAGCTCCATTGCAAAGAGGTGACCTTGGAGGTCATAGTAGAGAGAGGTGATCTCGGAGCTTGAGTGATTGTATAAATGGGTGACCTTTGTTGGGTTTGTCAGGTCTGCGTAAAAGAACTGCAAGTGGTGGCCATGGCTGGTTTTGCTGGAGACTCTCCTTCCAAGGCCATCATAGCGGTATTTCACGCTCCACCCACTAGCTTTATTGTAGGCTTTGATGAGCAGGCCAGCTGAATTGTACTCAAAGATATCATTGCCCCTTTGCTTCAGGAAGCCATCTTCATCCATTTTGTACTGCACATCCCCCAGTCTAGTAATCCTATCCCTGAGGTCGTACCTGAGCGGTGTAAGGCGGGCACTATTCCCTGGACTCAACAAATGGAGGTTTCCATTTAGGTCATAGCTGTAACGCCAGAGTGGTTTGTCATTGATAGACACTGTCTGCAATTGGCCATCAGCATCATATTCATATGAGTACCTAGTTGTGTTTGCATACGGGCCAACCTTCAGTTCTTTCTTGACCACTCTCCCCATGTTGTCATACTGCACAGTCATCCAGTACATGAGAGACCGGAATATCTCATACTGGACCTCCTTCATCCTGCCATAGGCATCAAAATGTTTAGTGTGTGTCATGACAGCAGTGGTGATAATCTGGTTGATATCGTAGTAAATTACTCCGAATTTACCAAATTGCTCAGTTTTGCCTGACACATCATCGTACCTGTAGAGATCAATGGGTAAAGGTGTCTCGTTGATGACTGCTTGCATGCTGGTCACCCGAAAGCTGTTGTCATAATTATAGTCAAAGCGTGCATTCACCATCCCTTCCTCGGTGAAGCGGAAGATCTGCCGATCAATGAGGGGTCCTATCTGTCTGTATCTGATTGTACATGTGAACCCTTCATTCTGCAGGTTGATGGTCTTCAGCATGCCAGCAGTTTCATCATAAGTGAAACTGATCTTTGTGGTGTCGTAGAGCATCTCAGCTAACTTGGAGAGCTTTCCGTATTTGTAGATGACACGTCTCCCTGTGCCCAAGTACAAAGTGTGGAGGAGCTGCTCATCCTCTGTGAAATCCTGAATTACTGAGGCATTGCCTTCTGGTGGCCGGTAGATGTTCCTGTAGTAACCAATGGAACGAATGGTTTCCAGAGTCTGACGGGCAACGTTGGGCATGGTCACCGATGACAGCCGGTCATTCTTATCAAACTCAAAGATATACTGTCTCTGGCTGTGAAGGAGCAGCACCATGGACTGGATGGGAAGAAGAAAACTATGGATTATATCCCTGGTTTTCAGGCAAAGTTATACTCAACTCTCACAAAACCTGCAAGATTCTCCAGTCCAAAGAGCAGGGCAAAGGAGATAAATATCTGCACCCATAGGATTAAATGGTGACAGGTATACAGCTGCATGGTACATCAAATATCCCCCAGCACGAATGGGTCAGAGGAGGAAGTAGCTGATGCAGTGAGGAAGGGCTAAGTTCAGAATGCTCACTTGTTCAAATCAATACCCCTTAGCTATCTGCCTCTACACAAATTCCCAGAGCCAATAGCTTTTACAGACTAAATATATAAAATTGGTAGAGCTCCTTAAACAATGCTTGAAAAAGCATCCCCCGACACTTTCCAGTGCCCAATTAATTCATTGTTTCTCCCTATCTTCTGTTTCTCTTTTATTTGTTTATTTGTTCTGGGAATTTTTTATTTATTTTTTTTTTTTGCATATAAGAAACAAGCCGCACAGATTGAATAATGCAAAGAACAAGTCAATAATTTTTGATTTTTAAAAGCTATGCTATTGTAGTTTCCTTACACTACTGTAGGGAAAGGGTTTATACAAAACTCAAGAATAACAACTTCCAGGTATGCAATATATATATCTACAGGACAATAGGCAGTGTAATGATTAATGGTAATATCCAGAAGAATTTAGGTCCCATGCCAGTCTACAGAGTGCAGGCAACAGATAATGCTGCAAAGTGTGTTACAGCAGCCCGGCTAGATTTGTGCCTTGCATATTTTGATTACATGAATTTCCTATGAATCAGGAATAGGACACTTGAGGAAGGCAGGTTGGCAGACTGTTGTTTCCACATGGAAAGTACTACTGGAAGTTCTGACTGTTCAATCCTTTGACTTTACCTGAATATATTTCATATTGTACCTAGCTCAGCAAATGAATGCTGAGCTTAAAAAAACAAATGCCAAAGCTTCACATCATTGAGACATGCTCTCAGTTTGACTGGGAAGAAACTTCTCAGGATATTTGCAACTGTTCTTTGGTGGTCTGACATGACTATGTGTATCGTTGTGTAGGCAGGAGTACTGAATCAGCTGATGTGAAAGAGCACAGCTGTACTGGAGTAAAAGCAGTAAAGTCCATTTGGTCAAATGGACCATCTCTGAACAACAACGGTATTCTTACCTTCTCCAAGTATGTGTAGCTCCATGATTTGCCATCAGCAAAGATCCTGGAGGTAATTCTGCCAGACTGATCATACTCCATCCTTTCTGACATAGTGCCCCTCTGAATGCCTGCAATGTGTCCTCCTGGGGAATAGGTGATATTGACCCCGTTCAGTCTGCTGCTGGGTGACCAGAGACTGGGCCTCCCTGCCTGGTCATAGAGGATGCGGAGTGTGAACTTGCGGTGGTCATCATAGATTTTCTCTGTCCTTGTCACACGATCAAAGTCAAGTGACAGCAGGTTTCTGTTGTGAACCTACAGGAAAAAGAATCATAGATTCATTATTAAGATTGGAAATGACCTTCAAGATCGTCAAGTTCAACTGTCTACTCAATATTATCAGGAACACTAAACCATGTCCTGAAGTGCCATATGTATAAGTTTTTTAAACACCTCCAAGGATGGTGATTCTACCACCTCCCTAGGTGGCATGTCTCAATGCCTAATCACTCAGTAAATTTTTTTTTCTTAATATCATGGATAATTAAGGAGAAACTTCTTTACTGTGAAGGTGACAGAGCACTGGACGGGCTGCCCAGAGAAGTTGTGGAATTTCCTTCTCTGGAGACTTTCAAAACCCGCCAGGATGTGTTCCTGAGCAATCTGCTGTAGATGAGCCTGCTCTGGGAGGGGGGTTGGACTAGATAACCTCCAGAGGTCCCTTCCAGCCCTTATCATTCTGTGATTCTGTGATGAGGAAGATGGAAACAGTTTAAGTTACAAAGACTAGATTTATTTCACCAACACCTCTTTAGATCACACTGGAGAGTATCCAGGTGTTCATTGCCTCTGGACAAGAGGCAACTTTCAAAGCAAAGAGTTGTACTAACCTGGCTTCTGTTGATTTCAGCTAGGAGAGAGGAAATAAAAACCAGGGTACTTCTGAAACATCAACACAGTGAAGGAATATTGCCCATATCCCAAACCTATGCTTAGGACTGCTACAGCAGGTGTGGTTATAGACCTACAGAAGATGTAATGACAGCTTGTTGCAAGGAGTATTTGCAAGGTACTCTGCTTATCAAACCTGAGATATATGGTCTTTTGCTTTCATACACATCAAAAAATAATACTTCTGGAAAGAAAGATGGATGTTGTGTCAACAAAGTGGAGAATAGCATTTTTCTCTGAGTTTACTGAATATACTGCAGGTACTGGAGGTTAAGCCTTTCCCCTGAGATGAAATATGGAGGCTCTGTCCGCTATAAATGTTATACAGAGCAGGAACTTTTTTGTGAGAGCTGGAGTTTTAGCTTCATTGTCCTGGGGTTATTCGGTGTTGCATAATTAACTCCACTGCTTCTGCATTTCCAAAGATCAAAGGTATCTACTTCAAAGGTAGGAGCAGGAATACATTTTGATTCAGGGATTGTAGCACACAGCAATACAGAAAGGAGTTGATAACACTACTCGTGTTTAGCCACGTGTGCAAGAAGACTTACAAAACCACATCATCACAGTAGCAAAGTGCACAGTAAGGACAAAAAACCCACATTCACATTATGAGCTTGTCAGTGAAGACAGATCTTTTTCTATCCCACCAGTTCTGAACCTCTTTCACTGGTGAACCCCTCTTTTCTAGAAAGGTGCATATTGTTCTTGGCTGAATGTCAAACTCCAAACAGCTGAGTTAAGTTTTCATGTCCCTTTGCTGCAGCCAATAAACTAGGGTTTGCATGCTGCTGCAAGGTCTTCGGACTGCAAATTAAACCCATTGCCTTAGCCTGTGCTGGGTAAAGCCTTCGCTCCTGACCTGAGCACTGTCTCAGCCCTGGTCCAGCTTAGATCTTGGTCATTACTTCAGGATGTGTGATACAAGTCCTGATATACTTTAAGGTATATGGGAGTATCTGAATACTAAACAGCAAGAGAAAGGATGTGATACAGCCAACAGAAAAGGGGGTCCTCAGTCTTGGAGAGACAGGAGAGGGAAGGACAGGATGACTGCAATGCTTTTGTGCTGTATGGGCAGATATCTGTGATGAAACCTGGAGAATGGTGACACTGCAAAATCAGAATCATAGAATCACAGGATCATTTGGATTGGAAAGGGAGGATCAAGGAGGCAGATGTGATCTGGCCTCATCATTCTGGGAGCTGGTCGAATTTATAGTAATGGGTCATCAGTCCCCAAAACTGTGGGAGGAAGGGCCACAATCCATAAAATGTGGATCCACATGATTGTTGCAGAAAGAATGTTGGTTTCAGGGGAACTCCTTCCTTTAGAGTGGTCAGATATTTCTCTCCTCATCTCAGAGGTTTCATGGAGCAATGCTGCAGCCTTTTTGGGCATGTCTGTTCCCCAGGGAGCACCACGTCTTTGCTTCTGTCTCATGTGAAGAGTGGGGTGT
Organism: Ceyx melanurus; assembly: GCA_024611195.1. Lineage (NCBI taxonomy): Eukaryota > Metazoa > Chordata > Aves > Coraciiformes > Alcedinidae > Ceyx > Ceyx melanurus. The sequence continues at coordinate 62,265 of JANHGL010015441.1, read as the reverse complement.
AGAGAGAGGGAAAGTAGTGATTTACTCACATATGGCAGAAAATGGCAACATTTCCCAAAATAACAAAAACATGTTGAACTTGACTTCCCTAAGCTTCTCCCTTGCCAGGCAAAGCAGCAATTACTGGCATGAGGGAAGAGAAGAACATGACACACAGAGTATGTTAAACACTGGGCAATCCCCAGGGAGGCAATTAGCACCTTGCAGGTTTATGTCTTAGGGGAACAGATGCTGCCTTGCAGGTACAGACAGACAGCTTAAAATGTCTTGTACACCCTCAGCTACTTTGAACCCTTGAACAGAGCCAAGTCCTTCAACCATGTAAGATGCTCTTCTGCTTCCCTAGAAGGGCCCTGATAGGCTCAAAATGTGAATAAATGCTGACAGATTTATAGAGGCACAAGCAACCACCCTGAAAACTCATTTTTAAGTGTTTTTCCAACCATAGTACAATAAAAAACAAAGACACATTCTGCATTTGAATCTATGGTGAACATTTTGGAAGATAAAACTGACAAGGGCAGCTGAGCCGTGGCTAAATGAGTAGAAACTGCTTTGAACATCAAATAGCTGTGACACAGCTACAGATTTCAGAAGGCTCTTTCAGAAAAAAGACCTGTCTGATAATTTTCTTGGTTATTAAAATAAAAAACCCAAGACAAAGCAAACAGGAAGGGTAATGCCAACTCATCTGCACATACACAGAAGTTCCTGCTGAAGGAACAGTTTCAGATTTCACTGCTGTTTGGTGTTTTTCTCCTGATAACTAAACATGAGTCTATCAACAGAAGGGGAAAAGAGCAGAGGCTGGGCTGGGGAGGGGAAGAGCAATACTTGACAAGTGTGAGAGAGACGGGAAAAATCACACCAAGGTGGCAGGGGTCATGCCGCAGGGAATATGGAGATGTGGAGAACAAGGATTGGGAAACACATATCCTGAAACCAAAGCATTAATATTTACTACAGAGATTAAGTATGAATAAATAGCTGCAGTCCTTTTGCTGTGGTGGCATGACACAGCACTAAGCATATTTCTCAGAGGGTCTGATCTGCCAGGTGCTGAGCAGCTTCCCAGGAATCACTCATCAGCCCATGACTCTGAGACTAGCAAGGTACAGGCTGATTGCACAGGACTTGCTATTACAGGTTACCAGTCTTGCCAGCAGTTAGCAGAGGAATTACAGGCTTATCGGGCAAGATCTTTAAACAGCCCTGACAAGTCTGTGGTGCATTGTGTGGAACAATGTCTTTAAAACCCATCAGTCTCAATCACAGGAAGGACCACGTGCTCCTGGAGGAGAGAGCATCAGGCTAGAGCTGTTTGTATCACTTTGCCTTGGGGAACAATGGCACTTGAGATGCCCTGCAAGCCAGGTCTTCAACTGGTTCAACAGATTATAAAGTTTCAGGTATCCAGAGATTTTTCTGAGGCTGACTAGTGAGCAATAATCATATAATCACAGTATGTTTTGGGTTGGAAGGGAACTTAGATCACCTAGTTCCAACCCCCCTGCCATGGGCAGGGACACTTTCCACTAGACCAGATTGCCAAAGTCCCTTTCAACCTGTCCTTGAACACTTCCAGGGATGGGGCACCCACAGCTTCTCTGGGGAACCTGTTCCAGTGCCTCACCACCCTCGCAGTGAAGAATTCCTTACTAATACATAATCGAAACTACCCTCTTTCAGTTTAAAACCATTATCCTGTGTCCTATCACTGTGCTCCCTGATAAACAGTCAGTCCCTCCCCATCTGTCCTGTAGGCCCCCTTTAAGTCCTGAAAGGCTGCAAGAAGATCTCCCCAGAACCTGCTCTTCTGCAGGCTGAGCAACCCCAACTCTCTCAGGCTGTCCTCATATCCTTACAAAGCTTTTTGCTGCTCAGGTTTATTACTGTCAGCAGCACAGGTAGAAAATATCTATACTAATTTGTGCAGTGTTTTATAGCTATGACCATCCCTTTCTTGCTTAAACATCTTGATGTATTGTTAAATCTGTGATGTTTGATGAGAGGTCACACATTCCATGTGATTCAGAGGACTTATAGGCAAACCAGCAATGCTATTTGTCTCAGAGAATATCAGCACGTAAGGAGACATAAGAATACATTCAAATCATAAAGGTTGTGCCACTGAGGATGAACAGCTCTGTCCTGCAGCCTCATCCCTACTGTGGCATTATTGATCAGCCCTGTCTCTTTCCATCAGGAGACTGGGGACTGATAAGATGGGAAGTAGAGTCCAAAACTGCTCATGTGCCTTGCTTACCCTCAGCCGACGTCCAAAGACGGTGACCTGTCCTCTCGCTTGCTCCTTCCTCTGTCTCCATTCTACAAGGTTGAGGCCATTGTCAATGGGCAGGGTGACATTCCTCTTCCCCACCGTGGGGTTGACAGTGCCAGCCAGAAGGTGTGGCTCAGTTTGCAGGGCCACCTCCATGCCATTAGCAAGCATCAGTCTGAGAGAGCCGTCAGCACCAATGTAGTAGCTGTTTCGGACTTGGTCTGAAGATAGAAAAGAGACAGAGCTCCATCTTTCATTTGCTCCCTCACCCAGGCTTCATGAGCATTTCTGATTGTTGTAACCAAAAGCACTCTGTCACTCACCTGTCCCACTCATAGTGAAGAAAACACTGGTTTAATCAGTGAAAGTAAATATAGCCAATATATTTTTCCTTCTGATGACGTTCTGCATCTCACATTCTCGCAGAAAAGTTTTACACAGGCTAAAAAAAAAGCACCACTGGAAGAGCCATGCAATACTCTAGCAAAGGGCACAGGTTCAAATCTCTTCCTCTAGGCCAAAACACTGGGTGGTGAGATATTTGTTTTAAATCACAGTCCAGCTGAAAACTTTCCATGGTTTTATATCCTAAAGATCCCAATTTCACTATAGTATATGAAAAAGTAGAACCACCTACTTTCCTCAGCTTATTCACCATCTCACAAGTGACAGGAAATTGCACAGTGAGCTAATGCTCACAGTTCCTCAAACAACAGCCAAACTCTTTCACTTGGGAAAGCTTTCAGGAGGCAACCAAAGCCGTTGTGTTTGGAGAAAGAGTCACTAAGCTCCCACACATCTCCATACATCTGGCTTCCACTAGCTCCTGACAGATAAGCAGATTTTGAAGCCAGAATTTGGGAGTTCAGGAGTGAAACTGAAGAAACATATCCCTTCCACATCCTTCAGGAACTAAGCAGGCTGAAACCCTGTTCTTTGAGTCTCCAGCTGGCATTGCTCTCTGTAGAGAGGAGCTCATGAAGAGTAAGAAAGCACAAGACTTGCTTGTTGCAGAATGGCTTTAAAAGTACATTATACAAAGGCTACCTTAAGTGAAGCTCCTCAAAACCTGGAAAATATTACAATTTCTGTCTCTCAGGCTGCCCTAAATACCTAATTGTGAATAAAAACACCCATTAAAAATGCATGTCAATTGTTTTTCCATTCTGAGGCAAGTTGGGTTTTGTTCACTAGTTACTCTGCCGCAGCTCAGCAGGAAACAAGATCACAGTGAAATTATCATCTCTCATCTGGATGAAATAGATCAGTAAAAAGCACAGTTTGGTATAATTAGGAGAGGAAACCTGACACCAGTTGGTCTTTTTTATAGTGAGTCTGCTCCTGCTCCTGTTGTATCCAGCTGGAGTCTTGCCACACTGATCTCAGCAGGACTACAACTCAACTTACTGTACACAGTAGTGATGGTCTGAAACTGCTGTGGCACTGGATTTTGCCACTATAAACACAGAGCAATGATCCACAGCACAGAACCAAATATTTTAGCTCTACCACTGACTACTTGAACTGATGGTCTTTTGAAAGCAGGATCACACCCACTCTGTGCTGAATTATGCAAATGGAGAGAATGGGGACGAGTCAGCTGGCTGTCACTCTTTCCTCTAAGATGCAGGGCTTGGAGAGAAAACAGTAGCAGATATGCTTTAAATCAGTGAAATATTTCTTCACAGATAATATATACCTCCCTTCTTCATCCTTCACCAGGAAGCAGGGAAAACTTGAAGGTCGTCATGAAATTCAGTGGACATGTGGACATGTCACACAAGCACCACAGAAGGGTGGATTGTCACCAGCAGTATGTATAGTGTGGGGAATATAAGCCCTCTACTTTCAACATTTTCCCAAGAGAAGACTCTTCCCTGGCACTGGAAAACTTTTCTCAAGGGCTACATGAAATCCAGGAGCCATTAGATGCTGCATTTTATGCTGCTTTGGCTCTAGGGCACTACTTCCCTATTTTGGCCTTGAACAAATGCTCACTTTGTCATTAGTCGAGAGGACAAAATCCCACAGAGGTGCTGAGGTGCTTATTAGCTGCAGAGGTTCCTAAATCCATTCTACAGGAATCTGTAACCTGAAAATGCCTTCTTAGATCTCACCTATTCACAGGTTTCCTTAAAGGTTCACCAAGGAATTTTGAAAGCTAGCCAGAGCTGTGAGTCCAGAAGGAAGATTCACAAGCACTTTTCATGCAATGGGAATCTTCAATAATATGCATTTTGCCTGAAGAACAATGAAGAAGGCAAGATATCCTTAGACTGACAACAGCTCAGGTTCTATCCCTTGAAGAAGCACTTGGAAGGAAGTGCACATTTCAGCTGTGCTCAAAACATTCTGGGCAACTTCAGTGGCCCTTGTTTCAGTTTCTACAGTGCTGCAATGAACAGTTATCTGTTTGGGTATTCACACTCCTAAATGCCTGTGGGAAAGCTACCTTCCTCAGGAGGTTGAGGCCTCCTCCTCTGCTGCAATCCTATCCAGATCTTCATTTTACGATAAACATGTTTCTTCAGATCCAGTTTTGTAATCTTATACTTCTGAAGATGGTTAAGATCTTTGTAATACTGCATGACTTTAACAGCAAGAGTGTCCCTGTGCTGGAGGGCGGTACAATGAGACAACTGACTGTGGTGCTATTACGTAACTGTGCCCTCAGCTCAGTATAAATCACATCACAGTCGATTATCTCACTAAAGGGCCCCCAACAGTGGGCTCTATTACTTAATTAGGCTCTTGAGGTGAAGCCAACCTCGTGTCTATGCAGTTGCCAGATGCCTTAATGCCAGTGGATGGGATGTCACAGAGTAGGTTGGATCTGCTTTGCATGCTAAAGTAAAGAATAAGAAAGTCATTGTGTCCCTCAAAAGGAATAGTGAGGGGAGCTTGAAGAGGTTGGCAACCTCTCAGAGCCACCCTCTCCAAAGGCAGGAAAAGCAGTGTTTAGGCATGGCAGGCACTTTCTTTCAGGAAAGCTTGCTATTATTATAGGGACAGGGAGAGAAATGTGTGTCCCAGAGATGTGGGAACAAATTTGATGCTGGAACACGTTGCTCTCCCTTGGAGCATTTTGTTCCTCAGAAGAGGAAATGATGTTTGACATCCCATTGTCAACAGGCACAGACTACGAGTGAATGAGAGATGGGGAATAAAGATGAGTGAAGAAAGCAAAGTGTCCCAAGCCCAAGGGAACAGGAGTTCATCCTGATCTTAAGGAGTTGTCAGCCTTATGAACTTGGAGATCTAGGCTGGCATGGTTTGTGCACTGCAAATTCTGCCCCTACCAGTATGTCAGCACAGTGCTCCTCTGATATGTATTCCTTTCTTCTTTCCCATTTCATCTTCTTTTCCTCCACCTCATCAGTCCTCCATTTCCCCACCTTACAATCAACAGCAGAACTGTGCTCATCTCCAACAGCCACAGAGTGATCCTACCAATTTGACACTGCTTGCCCACCTCTCCTTTCTCCTTTGTACCTCTCCACATCAGCCCTTGAGCTTATAGGCAGACCTTCTGGGGACAGGGATGGTAATTTTTATGGATGTTTCCTTGTGAAACTTTGAACAGCCAGTGAACAAAGAATCAGGGAGATCTTCAGCAACCAGCTGGAAGCCTGTTCCCGGGGGAAAGTAACTGTTAAGTTGGAAACCATTAAGAGAATGAAGCAAAGGGGTCAGCTGGAAGTGCAGCTAGATTTATGCAACCCTTTTTCTTATAACAATAATTGTAATGATGATGGAGGACTGTACTGCATGAGAACTGCACAGTAAGAGGACCAGTTGAGAATGAAGCAGAAAATAGCTTCAGAGAAGCTACAGCTATAGGTGATGCAGCTAAGTAGGTGTGAGTGTGTGTCTGTACCAGCATGTGGGGAGCTCTCTGGTGCACTGAGGATACAGCTGATTTTTGGTGCTGGGGTTATGAAGATGATGCCTGTTTCCTGATCCACTGAGTGCAGTTTGACTGGGAGAGGGATGGGGACAGTGGCCCAACTCACCTTGAAGCAAGGTGTAGAAGGCTCCTGATGCTGACAGATTGGTTGTTATTGTAACATCATCCTTACTGGAAGTTTCCACCTGGACATGCACGGAACTGTCAGTATCACTGCGGAAGCTGCTCACTTGGCCGGTAGGGAAGGTCACGTTGGTCAGGCGGCCAAAGCTGTCATACCTGAAAGGGAGGATAAAGTGAAGTCCACAGCATCAACAGAGGAGTGGGAGACAGGAATTCTTCTATAAAACAGAGACCAAAACTTGAAGTCTTAACCCAGATTTTTTTCCCAGAGAGAAACACATTGTCTCTATCAAACTGTCTTGACTTTTTTTTGGATTCATGAGAAGAAAATCACAGCTTTTAGCTGAAGAAAATCAAGCAAAGAACAGAAAATGACTACATAATTATTAGCCTGTATTTTAATAACATTTTTCCAATACTTATCATCTGTACTATGCTTCTTGTTTATAGAAGTAAATTTATTTCCCATACACTGTGCTGTGACTTACAGAAAAACACTGGCCTGTGCATCCTGTCTAGTAGAACTAGGAGTTTCTGAAGGCCACCAGTCATTTTGCTTGGTTGTGTTATGAACTCTTCAGCAGGTTTGTAATTATTTTAAAAGCTGATGTTAAAGTATCAGGAAGGACCTGCCAGTTTGGCCATATCAGGTAGAGAACTGTCCTTTCTGAACATGGTGTAGAGCCCTGAGCAGAGATGAGATTCCCTGTCTACCTTTTACTGTTCCTAGGACCATCTGGAAGGACTGATTTAAAAGTGTAAAAAAGCAGTCCAGTTTTCACTCCTGCTGTGTCCTTGGCTTTCCCAGAGTGAGTCAACACAAGCACCATCTGCGAAGGTTTCTGTGATGTGAACACCTGTGTACCAGGACCAGATGAAATAAGCTACATACATGCAGGTCCCACAGCAGTTAACAAGCTGGGGGGTTATTTTTCAATAAAAAGGAGAAGCAGATTCCTGCTCCCAGAGGTCTCCTGAGTTGACAGAACAAGCACATAATCTTGCCACCTATTTGTGGCATTGAAAATGGGTGCCCTTGGTTCACAGACTGAACTAAGAGCAAGGGGGTTCGTAATGGACCTTTGCAGTGACACTGTTGTAGATCGAAATGGAGAGCAGCAGGAAGCTCTACTGGTTTATCTCTGGAGAGCTGCTGGATATTCTGATGAGATGGGTCTTCATGGAAGGGATATTTAAATAGGGAGAAACAGAAGAAAAATACAAGCAAAAGCAATCAGTGATAAATGTTTGACCTTTTTCAGGTCCTGCCCGGATATCATTTAAGAATGATTTATATTATATATAAGATGATATCAAGAAAACATATCATTTGGGGATGTAAAATGAATGGTGGGTAAGCAGACAGGATTCATTCTCCTGCAATACCCAGTGGTAAGCCTTTGATGGAGCACAGTGTCCAGTGAAGGGAACCATTCCTCTGATACAGTAATGTAAAGGATACAATAAGGATAACAAACTTAGAAAACATGATCTAAGAGGTAAAGCAAAAAAGAATTAATTAATTTAGAAGAGGGGAAATAAGGAACTGGGAAGATGCCACCCTGACAACTGCTCTGAAGACGATTACAATTAATCATACACCATTTCTACTGAGGATGTGACAAAAAGTAATCAGCTTGAATGGAAACAAGGAATATTTAGGTCAGAGGTTGGAGAACATTTTCCAGGTCTATTGTTGATCCAACCAGAAGAACAGATGGAGCACTGGAAGCTCCACTGACCAATGCTTTTAAGAAGAGGTGAGAAACATGTTAGAGAGGATCTGGATACAGTTGATCAGACCTCACAGGGAGGAGATGGTGGAGGAGTTCTAGATCCTCCTCTTCAAGATTACTCTGAGCTGGGGAATAAGACAACAGGACCCTTCTAATAAAAAAACAAAACAACAGAAACCACAAAAGTGCAAATGAAAAGAAAGAGAAAGGGGAAGAAAGGGGAAAAAGAAAAAGAAAAAAAAAGAAAAAGAAAAAGAAAAAAAAGAAAAAAGAAAAAGATAAAGGAAAATAGAAGAAAAAGGATAAATAAAAAGGAAAAAAGAAAACTGAAAAAGAAAAGGAAAAAGAAAAGTACTTGAACTGCAACACATGAGAGACCAAGGAGCAGCCACTGGACTGGCTACGCACTATACAGAAAAATAAATGAATCTCCAATTACATTCTGTTGTTTCCAGATTGGTACACAGAGCTGGTACTTTGATTTTGACAATATACTGGCTGTGATTTAGTGTGAGGAAGGGCTGGTTGAAAAGGTGGTTTTGCCCAAGTTTAATATTTAGTGTATAGTGACTAAATTGGGTGAGCTCATTGGAAGTCTCTCCAGCCCTTGGTTTAGGACACACCATCATGTAAGGCTTTTCTTGACTGCTGGACAGAGGGGGAGGTAGGAAGGTAGAAGAAAGCATATGGCTCCCCACAGTGTCAGCCTATCAGTCATGGGATTATCCATGCATGGAGGACAGAGAAGCCTTGCCTTTTTCCCTCCAAGATCCTGGTGATCAATTAGCCACTTGTGAAATGGAAAAAAAAAAAAAAAAAAAAAAAAAAAGAAGGGAAAAAGGAAGGGATGCATTCAGGACTGCATTGCAGGAGTTTGGCAGAGACTAGTTACAGCTTTTCCAAACATTTATCAGCACACAGCTTGGATCTCAACTGAATCTCTTTGCAAAAGCCAGAATTAAAGTGCTCTCAGTACCAAATGCTTTGCTCTGTGTTTGTGGCTGTCCTGTTTGCACTGAGAGGGTATGTGTTTTGATTGTGCTCTCTGCCCAGTCATCTGCACATCTCCTAAACCAGCAAGTTTTAAACCGAAAACATCATAGGTGGTATCTTTACCTCATCTGCTGAGACAATACACAAGGGACATAATTTAGTCTCTCCCTTGAGCGAGAAAACATTGTTATTGCTAAAGGTGTGTTGTGTAACACCCCAAATTCTTCCTACCATGACTTCAATAATCCCATAAATAAACCATCCTGAACCATAAGGATTGAGTTCTCAAATGCTCCAAAATCTAAAGAAGTTGAATCTGAGTTTGGCACCTCTGACTTGGTGGTATTAGAAACTGTAAGGGATTTATTTATATTGCTCTATTTAAAATCTAACAAATTATCTGCTCCTGAAATTGAGCCTGATTCACCCCCTGAAAATAATGGGACAAATCTAGATGTGCTGTGCTGAAGCCTGAGGGGTGAGTTTGGTGTAATACAGGTGTGAGTGTAGAAGGAATCGGGTTTACAGATACGGAGAAAAGAGAGCAAAAGGCAGGATGGGGATAGAGAGAGTTTGTTCATGTGACAGATTTGGCTGCTATTTCATTTAAGTGCTGAGTCAGTGTCCTGTGAGTCATATGGTTTACACTAATTTAACAATGCTCATCACCATGATGAGAGTTAGTACAAAACCTATACTCCATGAAAACTCTACTTATGTTCTCCAAAGAAAGCCTCAAAACCTGTGGATATTAAATTTAACAGCTACAAGTAGCAGCATTCACCCAGTTGATTAAACTTTATTCCTGGACATCCAGTTCCCAGCACTTTCACAAATGGCCCTCCAGCTCTCTGCTGGGCAAATATGCAATATTTGCAAATGGGCAAATATGACAGTAAACTCTGCCCATCCAAATAGGTAGGAATAACATGAAAAAAAACCCCTGAGCAATAAAGAGAATGATGGTGCCCAGACCTCTGTGGACACATTTTTAATTTTAAGACAAAATGAGTAAGTATAATAAGCATAATTTACATAGTTATATTTTTACAGCTGTAGAAAACTCATGCTACAAGGGGAAAGCTTCACCAAGAGCAAGAATGTCAAGTTGGGACTTTGGGTCCTGAGAAGCAAGGCTCATTTTGGGTCAGAATAGTCTGGAATAGTGTGTTGGAATTGGTTTAAAACGTCTGCACACATATATTAGATTTTTGGCACCCCCTTAGTCACCCCATTATCCTTCTTCAGAAGTAACCTGGACCGTCTGTTTTTTTCTGAATTTGCCAGAGCTGCTGCACCTCTGCCCAGCAGTGAGGTAGGGGCCTTCCAAGCACTCTGGGAGAGACAGCTCACCTATTTGCAGCTGCAAAGAGGTCATGCCCTACAAATGGAGAAATATAAGATGGTAGCACAATTAGACTGTTCCCATTTTTGTTATTATTTTTAATTGGTGGTAAAGTGTATGACCTGTAGATGTGATCTATATGGACTTCTGCAGAGCTTTTGACATGGTCCCCCACAATATCCTACTCACCAAGTTGGAGAGATATGAATTTGATAGGTGGACTGTTGAGTGGATAGTGAATTGGCTGGATGGTCACATCCAGAGGGTGGTGGTCAATGGCTCAAAGTCCCGATGGAGAACAGTGACTAGTGGCATCCCTCAGGGGTCCGTACTGGGACCTGTATTGTTTAATATCTTCATTAATTATATCGACAATGGGATTGAGAGCACCATCAGCAAGTTCACAGATGACACCAAGCTGAGTGGTGCTGTTGAAAGGCTGGAGGG
>JANHGL010015441.1:26402-51333 GCA_024611195.1 Ceyx melanurus | reverse complement strand
TCAACAAGACTAAATGCAGAGTCCTGCACCTGGGTCAGAACAACCCTCACTATCAATACAGGCTGGGGGATGAGGTGGTGGAAAGCAGCTCTGCGGAAAGGGACTTGGGGGTGTGGGTGGATGAGAAGCTGGACATGAGCCAACAGTCTGCAATTGCAGCCAAGTAGGCCAATTGCATCCTGGGCTGCATCAAGAGAAGTGTGGCCAATAGATCGAGAGAAGTGATTCTGCCCCTCTGCTCTGGTGAGACCTTACCTGGAGTATTTCATCCAGTTCTGGAGCCCTCAACATAGGAAAGCCATGGACCTGATGGAGCAGGTCCAGAGGAGGGCCAGAAAAGGTGATCAGAGGGTTGAAGAAGGTGATCAGAGGCTGAAGGAGCTGGGGTTGTTCATCCTGAAGAAGAGAAGGCTCTGGAAAGATCTTATAGCCACCTTCCAGTACCTGAAGGGGGCCTACAGGAAGGCTGGAGAGAGGCTATTTACAAGGGTCTCTAGTGAAAGGATGAGGGGTAATGGGTTTAAATTAGAGAAGAGTAGATTTAGGCTAGATATCAGGAAGAAGTACTTTCCCTTGAGGGTGGTAGAGCAGTGGAATAGGCTCCCCAGGGAGGTGGTTGAGGCACCATCTCTGGAGATATTCAAGGTGAGGTTGGACAAGACTCTGAGCAACCTGGTCTAGTTGAGGGTGTCCCTGCTCACTGCAGGGGGGCTGGACTAGATGACCTTTGGAGGTCCCTTCCAGCCCTAGACATTCTATGATTCTATGTAAAACACTCATGCCAAGACAAAATCTCCTTTTAGCACTGCAGTGGCAATGGAAAAGCAGGTGTAGGAAGCCAGGTAGCACAGACACACACAGCATTTTCCTCTTGGCAAGCAGTTCCTTTTTTATTTTTCGTTTTGCTCAGAACTGGAGCATTTTTCCTTTTTTTCTCTTGACTTAGACCACATGGCACATACCTGGTATCATCTATTACCTACCCACAGTCTCCCAGGATGCATATGCTTGCACACCCCACCTCTGCTTTCATCCTTATAAAGGCACTTATAGGGCACATGCTCAGCTTGGAGAGGAAGCCAAGTAACTGGCTCTTATGTAGCTGCAGGTGTGCCCTGGTATTTGCAGTAAGATAAATCTCTCCTAGTCACCTCATTTTGCAGCTAAGCTGCCTAGGCCTGTTTTCACAGTCTTGGGATTTAGGGGTGGGCGAGTTTTCATCACAGCCTAAGACTTCTGTGTTCTCCAAATGCTCTGACAACAGCACAGTTAAGGAAATACTGAAGCACGGGAGCACACACAGCAGCCACTCTGAGCAATGAATTCATCACCTGCTAACACAGCTGCTGCTCCCATTCAGACCTGCTGCAAAGACTCAGTGCTTACAATTACTGTGACAATTATTAGGCCAGCAAAGGAAGCCGTTGCCATCCATTCCCAATTGGAAATGTATTTAGCTAAGGTTCAATGCACAGAATTAAAATGGTATTTGGTGCTTATGAGGCCTAATTGTTAGCTTGTAAACATTCAGAGCTTTCATTTATCACATTACCGTTGTGTAGAGACCTGGGCCTTGGGAATTAAAAAGAGCATCCTAAGTACTGTCTATTTAGAAATCAATTCCTTGCCTGAGTCTCTGGGTTTCCTTATTTTTAGCTTTTTCACATTTCATCAGCCTTTTAAAACTACAAGTCAAATAGATTGGAAGAAATCACTATAATAATATTGCATTTAGTGCCAAAGTGTCCTAATGTACTTTCCAAACTACATTTTGCATGTGATTATACAGACATGCACCCAGTGCCTCTGAACAAGCTTGTCTTTTCACATTTTTTCAAACAACGTTAAACACAACATTGAAAATAAATCTAAACAAACAAACCAATACTACTCAAATATGTATGAAGGCAAGCCCTCCCAATGACATTAAGGCCAGGTTGCACCCACTGTCTGTGGAATTTTCTGACTATCCAAATGAGAAGAAGATCTTCCCTCTCTCTTTCCCTTTTGCGATACTCATAATTCCCTTGCTTCTCAACTAAACTCTGACATCAGACATTCATTTCAGGCCATATCAGTGGCTCAAAATGTGATCTCACAACTTAGCAAGAGTATTGGAGAAGTACTATTTTATCATTCCAATTAGTAGAGTTTCACCATAACTTCTTCAGAGGAAAATTAATCAGAATCTAATTATTTTATCACTAAGAAATTGTGGAGCAAAGAAATCTTGCTGAAAAAGGAGGGAGAACAAAAGCCAAAGGTGTTTCTCATACTCCAGTCTGCTGTAGGAGCAGAAAGAGACCTTCACTTAACTACTCTAAACCAAGGATGCCACCAAATCCCATAAAACTAAAGGGATGTTATTAATGCAGTAAGCTAACTTTTCTTGAATCAAGAGGTGGCTGCTCCTCTAAAGATAGTAAGTGTTAGTTATCTCTGGTTTTTACTAAGAGAGAAAAAACTGCAGCGCCTTTATGCCGACTACAAGGCAGACTGAGTCTGCATCTCACTGTGGGGTAGATGCCTAGTTGCTCAGACCAGGGCATTAGGGCATCAAACACTACTGGTGCTGGGGTAGAACCTCTGCTGAGTGCTTGAGGGTTGTTGGAAACCATCCAAGGTCCTCCTGCATGCTCAGTCCAGCTGGCTCCTACTTTCCACCCATTACAGTGTGTGAGATTTGGCAGAGTTTAGTTCTCTGTAAAACAGCATCTGATGTTATGGGTCAAAGCTCCCTGTACCGCCCATCTGCAGAGCTGGCTCCAGAAGACCCTTTGCCCTCCAGGCAGCTGTGAGCCACTTCTTGGGCAGCCCTTGAAAAGGTTTTGAATTTCTGGGTTTGGCTGACGTGATGTTTAAGTACTTCATTCTGTGTGGGCGGCGGTGACCTTCGAAACTAATTGGGCACACAAAGGACCTAAGTGAAAGAGCCTCATCTGGGCTAAATAATGCATAGAAGGTTTGACTTTGGCTCAGAGGGAAATTGAATTAACATACAGTGATACCATCTCAATAAGCTAATCAAGATAATTGCCGTATTCTTGATTTAAAGAAATACATTAAGAAGAGTTTCCGGATTCTGAAGTAGATAAACAGCAACTGCTAAGAAACTTTGTAAAGGCTGGTAGCAATTTTTTCAGGTCAAGTGAAAAAGCAGCAACAACAAAGAAGCAACTAGTCACACAGCATCTTTTGTCTTTGACTTGAGGAGTGGAACAACAAGAAGCTGTTCCCCTGGCAGAGTTTCCAGATCAACTTCCTTTGCTGCTGATTATCACTGTCACAGGTTCAATGGGAAGGCAAGTCTTTAATCCAGTTACTGGACAAGCTGAGCTGCACTGCCTTAATTGACAGCGAATGTCAAGCCCTCTGCAGAGGCAGAGAAAGTCTACATAATGCTAAAACCCTCAAAGAAGTCCTAGATAGGCCTATGGGGACAGGCTAATTACTGCAGGGAGCTAAATTTCACTCTCAAAGGAAAGGGAACAGCACACCATTATATACTGTGAACCTTACTCAGTGCTAAATCCAATAAAGCAGGATTGTTACAGCAGGCTTCGGTGTAGAATGTGTGAGAAGAAGAGCTACAAGTGCAGTAAGCAAGTCTGCCACTGTCTGAAGTCAGCACTTGTCTCCTTCCCATACAGAAATGAAGGGCCAGTATACCAGCCCAGCTCAGATCCTGATGGACCTCCAGAGTCCCACAAATGTGTCCATATGTCACAGCTCTTTGCAGCCTTATGATAAAATCTGAGAAATGCTGTGGCAAAAGCAATAACTGAAGGAGAACCAGAGATACTGGACACGCACACATGTAACACTGCGACCCTTTCAACATCATTGCTCTTTCATGTTGGGTTTATGGTCCTCTGTAGACAGGTAAAGGTAAATCTTATAAGAATGTTCTTCATGGGGCCACTGGTGCAGTTTAAATTTGCCATCTGAATTTATGTTTGGTCTTAACTTTTTAAACAGTGGTGTCCACCCTGCCCTAGCCCATAAACAATGACTATGTGCTGTGAGAAACATTAAGCTTTTCCTCAAAGTCAAATTTGATGTCTTTATTTCCTTGGTCACAAGCAAAACGGAGTTATGAGGTTCACCTTCCCCCTCAGCCAGGACTGAAAACTACTCAGAGGACCTTAGAGCCGTTCATGATCATATAGGATTTCTCTAAATCACTTGAACTTCCTTGATGCAAATTTCCTGATTATCTGATAGAGAAACCAATAACCTGAAGGCATTGAATGCTGATTTGGATATCAAAGAACTTTGATTTTATCCTGCCATGCTTGCACTGATACCTGCCATTTGTGTTTCATTCAATGCAAATCTTCTGTCCGGTGAGAATCTATCTTAACAAAGGCATCCAGAGCCATGTCTAAGATACCAAGAAATTGAGAATATAGTACTTCTTGTGGTTAGTCAGTCTAACAGTTAGGTAATTCCAGCCTTAAAAAATGATGCCTTCTTGTCAACTTGTCTCTAGTTTTCCCTTTTCAGTTCCTTACCCTTCTCAAGTCTTTCTCTGCTAGATTAAGAGTGCCTCTGTAGGTGATAGTTTTGTGCTGACCTGCTGTCATCTAGACACGTCCCAGTCTTCTTCATGCTAAGATAAATAGATCAAGTCGTCTTAGTTCTTCAGCATAACAGATTTTCTCCACGAAGTGTATTTATTTTAGTGTTCTTCTACAAAGCCTTCAGTTCTCACTGTCCTTCATAAACTGCAATCATCAGAACTGACAGCATTAGTCTCATCTGTACAGGGATAAAATAATCTTTCCACTATCCCACTACAAGTAGAGTGGGATGAGTAAATGTATTCGTTTTGTTTGTTTGTCCAAGCAACAAGTTAGACATATTTGCCAGGGGATTACAGAATCATAAAATTGAAGAATGATAGAATCATTTAGGTTGGAAAAGACCTTTAAGATCATCAAGTGCAACCATTAACCTAGTAGTGCCAAGTCCAGCACTAAGGCTTACACTGAACGACTTGATA
Source organism: Ceyx melanurus (assembly GCA_024611195.1). NCBI lineage: Eukaryota > Metazoa > Chordata > Aves > Coraciiformes > Alcedinidae > Ceyx > Ceyx melanurus. The sequence continues at coordinate 46,328 of JANHGL010015441.1, read as the reverse complement.
CTTTGATCACTACAATCTCTGAGAGTCACTGCTCAGACCAGCTGTTTAGATGTGGTCTGTTTACATGTTTGTCCTGGGTCTAAACTGTGTAATAGTGTTTTTGTTTTTGTTTGTTGTTTTTTTTTTAAACTTACTTTATCAAGGAATTGAAGTATCTCATCTTAATTTATTAATTATTATTCTCATTTTATCAGGTCTGATTTTATACTTTTTCCTAGGTCATGCATGCAAAACCTGTGTAGAATTGTGGAATCATTAAGGTTGGAAAAGACACGAGATCATTAAGTCCAGATGTCAACCCAACATTATCATGACCACTAAACAATGTCCTAAAATGCCACATCTACATGTTTTTTAACACCTCCAGGGATGGTGACTCCATCACTTCCCTGGGCAGACTGTTCTCATGTCTCAACACTGTGTCAGTATAGAAATTTTTCATAATATCCAATTTAAACCTGCCCTGGTGCAACTTAAGCTCATTTCCTTTTTTAGTTTCTTGGCAGAAGAGACCAACGCCCATCTCACTACAACTTCCTTTCAGGGAGTTGTAGCAAGCAATAAGGTCTTCCCTCAGCCTCCTGTTCTCCAGACTAAACAATCCCAGTTCACTCATATGCTTCTTATAAGACATGTTCTCCTGGCACCTCACCAGCTTCACTGCCCTTCTTTGGGCCCTCTCCAGCAAGAATCAATGCCTGCTAATCCAAAACAACCCCACTGGATGATTCCCTATTGCTGATTACATTTTAAGAGCTACCACAGAGCAAGTTCTTGAGCTATTTGATCTGTACTTTTCACACCTTAGAAGAAGACCAGATGATCTGCTTTCAAAGTCCCTAGTGGACAGGTTAGGATAGAATTGGGTAGGGTACGGTGAAGAGTGCCAATCTCTGATGCAAACAAGGGAGATTTAAACTAAGCATATAAAAAATCTTTCTAACAACAAAAATAAGATAGGTAAACACATTGCTATCACTAGAAATATTTTATGAATAGCTTTGATGACTTCAGAATAGTTTAGATTGGAAAATACCTTTCCTAGATTGGAAAAGATCATGAAGTCCAACTGCTAACCTAGTACAGCCAAGTCCACCACTAAACCATGTCACTAAGCAAACACTAAACTATGTCACCAAGCACCACATCTACATGCCTTTTAAATACCTCCAGGGATAGTGACTCTGCCACTTCTCTAGGCAGCTTATTCCAGGGTTTGAAAACCCTTTGAGGGAATAAATTTTTCCAAATACCCAATCTAAACCTCCTCTGGTTCAACTGGAGGACATCTCTTGTCCTATCGCTTGCTCCCTGGGAGAAGACACTGAGCCCCATGTGGCTCCAATCTGCTTTCAGGGATTTGTCAAGATTGAGAAGGTCTCCCCTGAGCCTCCTTTTCTCCAAGCTGAACCAACTAATTTGTCTCATCTGCTCTTCATAAGACTTGTACTCTAGAACCTTCACCAGCTTTTTTGCCCTTATTTGGAGTTTGATAGGATCCATTTGACCAAATTGTAGATATCCACAATGTGAACATCTGTATCTGAGCTAATTATTCTGGACTATCTTTACAGAGAGAAACTTTCAAAATACAACTTGTCTCATCTCATCCTAAGCAGATACCTGACATAACTCATTAGAAACTCACCTTGAAAGTGCCTGCTTCTCCCTATTGCCTGTAAAGGGAGGCTGAGGTAACTAATTCAGATATAGACTTTTACCTTGTAGTTCTATAAAGTTGCATCAGAATCTGTCAGGGTCAGTTGAATAGAGATAACTGATTACAGGTTTGGATGAGGTATCTGAAGACACATTCCCAGTTCTATTTTCAGTGATGCTGTGCTATCATATAGTGCTAGTCAAGATTTCCATAGTCTTAACCACTGGAGAATACTGGCCTCCATTTAGCTCTAAAAAGCTTTCTTATGAGTCTTCTGAAGTACATAAAAGGACCAGAATGATGACTTTAAAAAGTGCTCTGTTTTGTTGGATACCAAGAAATATTGGATCACTGTTATAAATATATCCACAAAGCAAGTTGTATTTTAGCTTCTGTCTCATTTTATCTCCCTTATATTTTCAGTCACACTTTTAAATAAAATATTATGTTTGAGGAATATGACCATTATGATCTGTAATGTTAAGTTTGCTTCACTGTCAGTGGCTACATCTGTTTTCAAACACAGGAACTTTTGGGTTCTTTGCAGAAAGAAAATATCTCCTTGATTTAGCACCAATAGCAGGCTTTCACTCCCATAGAGAAAACCACCCTATCTTTCCTCCCTAAAGCCTCCCTCAAGCAAATTCAATGTAAGAGATGGAAGGGTATTAACTTTGATTCACTGAGGAATATTGTTGTAGTAATTGGAAGCAGAACATTGATGGAATGCAAATAACCTTTCAAAAGATTCATCACAGAGCTTCCAACCATTCTTTTTGAGGCAGGAGCAGTAATAGTGAGTAGCAAGCAAAGAAATTTGAAACTGAGCCTGGAACATTTTAAAGAACCAAAGCAACTGCATGCCTAACACACGAACATGTGGGTTTAGCCAGTTTTCCTTCCCTGAGTCTCTTTTTAAAAATTAAAAAAAAAAAATAATTTATTTGCAATTTTGGGAACTGTCTAGTCTAGCCAAATTGAGTCTTACAATGGGTCTGTTATGAAGGTAGCTGAATAATTCCATGTTACTGTTCAAACCATATGGGAAATTATGCACTAAAAGAAGCGTTTCAAAGAGGCTAAACTTGGAAATAAAAACTAAACTAAGGAAGAGGGAGGGGAAGGGTTCTCAACAGAGGAATGAATATGCAGACCACCCTTCTAGATGTCCTTCATTTTGTTATATGTCTTCTTACTGTTTGATACCAGAAATGTGTTGTCATTGTATTTATAAGCAGGGAATTGCAAACAATAATATAAAAAAGAAGTACACACCTTCAAGTCACTGCCACCTCAGGGTTTTTCATGCATCCTGTCTTTACTCAAAAAACTCTTTGGGCAAGGGGTGATCTTGAACAGTTCTGAGACTATTTTTAAAGCTTAGTGAGGCCAGTTACAACAATAGAAACTGAGCAGTCCATTAATTGCAGAATCATTTTTTGAGCAAGCTGCCATTAGTCACTGCCCGTTGTCATTCTACATCATCCATTTCAAACAAGCTCAGAAAAGACACTGTGACATAGGAAGTAGGTGAAAAGCTGAGAAAAAGAGGGTCTGATGAAACTTTGACATTTCCAATGCTTTCAAAGCCAAACAAAATTCTCTGACATGAAACCTAAATCCCCAGCCCTGACTACAGCTAAGGGGAACCAGGTGTTCAAATTACTTATGTGATGCAGAAAAACTCAGCAGAAACTCTGGCTCTTGATTTTGTACTGAGAGCTTATTCAAACTGTAATGCACTTTGTGCTAGTATGAGATGTTTGCATGAGATCTAGTATTCTCTGTGCTGGCCATTTGGACGTTAATTCTGACCAGGAATTAAATTCTATCACCCTTTCTTGGTTCAGAGAACACAGAATGAAGTTAGCAGCACAATATTCATAATATACTTACTCATAAAACGTTGTCCAACCATTTTCATTGCTTTTAGTGGCAAGGAGACCGGAGTTGCCATGGTATGTCATCATGGCTACTTCATGCCCCTGTGTTGTTACACTCTTGAGTGCACTGTTGGTACCTATTGTCACCCAGTAGACTTGGCCATCAGGCACCACCAGCCAGAGGGGCATCCCTGTGGAATCTCTTCGGATATTGACTAAGTTGCCATTATTATCCGTGATCAGGGTTATATCTCCATCTCCAGAGTAAGTAAAATTGTAAAGATAATCTCCAGTGGTAAGGCTTTGAGTATAAAGGTGCTTACCACTGGTGTCAAACAAGTATAGTTCCTGGTCTATGGGTGAGGACAACTCATATAGATTTTGTGTGTTGAGGAATGGTTTGTTTTTCCGAATAAAGCGGATACGGATATTTCCAAGATCAGCGACATACAGCTCCCCGTCTGCACACACGGCAAGGGAGGATGGAGCGTTGAGCTTGGCATCCTTGGCATAGCCATCATCCCCTGAGAAGCAGTCACAGTTAGCATCATTCTTGCAGTCACAGCTGCTTGGTGCACCGGCAACAAGAGAAATCTCTCCGTTGGTGGTGACCTGTCTGATGCGGTTGATCTTCTTCTCGTCAGTCTCAGCAATATACAGGACTCCATTATGTGAGACAGCCAGGGCAGTAGCAGACTCCAGTGTGGCATGAATTGCCACTTTGCTAAGGAGAAAGTGATCCATTCCTGGCACCTGGCAATGCATAGGCCTCCCTGCCACGATGCGCACTTGGTGGTTCTCAGATATCTGCAGCACAACGTTATTGTCGAGGACATAGAGTGAATTGTCCATTGGATTGACTGCCAGATCCGTGGGCCATTCCAGACGAACCTTAATGGTGAAAAAACACAAGGAAATTATTATAGCAAGGCCTTTTTTTTCACTGCATGGTTGCTACAAATCAATCACAATGAGGATGCTTCAATGTGCGTTAAAGGGAGAAAGGGTAAAAAGTCCACAACTAATTATTACTGCTTGGTGTGGTGGCCATAGGGCACACAGCTCTGACAGTGAGGGTGCTTAGCTACCAGTCACATGAAGTAGACACATATGAGCACCCACAACAGTGATGGGAGCAGGGCAATGGGTAGAGGCAGACTCTCTTCAGCTCTTGCTCTTCACCACGACTTCTCTGCTTCTCCACCTCAGCGTGAGGTGTCAGGGGCTGTAAGAAGGTACATCAGCATCCATGGAGTGCAGGAATAAATTAGAAGATCCAAAGATTCAAGGGATATTTCCCAACTGCAAACCATACTATGCTTTTTGACATGATGGAGCCTGAACCTGATAGCAGAGACCCGAGACTGGGAATATTGTTGTGTGAAGTGCTACGAAATCAGTCAAACGAAACAACGATCCTTTTACCAAAGGATTTTTCAGACAAGTGGCCAAAATCCTCTGGGTAAATGACAAGGAGGAAAAGACACAAAGCTGGCAGCTATATTAGCATGTGTGTATGCTATGTTATAACCACCCATTTTCTGCTTGATGCTGCAAAAATGTAAAATTGCAGTTCACAAGAAATTGAAGCAATCTCAATTAATGGATTAAAAATACTTGTGTCTTCACAGTGGTTTTCACATTTATTTTTTTTTAGAATAACGGAAGAATGGGTTCAAATAATGGTTTTACACTGATAATCCATACACACATAAACTGAAAAGGAGTGGATGCAAACAGGCTCAAGTCTAGCAAAACATCTCTCGCTGTGATCATAATTAAAAGAAAGAACAAAAGGAGATGAGAAAAGATCTAGAGGCACACAGGAGATTCCTATTTTTAAAACCTGTAGTTGAACATCTCTGCCACTGTCATGCTTTGCTTTTGATACCTCTATTCATGTTTAAATCCCTTTTCAATTTATTTTTTTAAATATTTATTTATTTATTCATGTAAAGAGTATGAGATGCAAGGTATTCAGTTCATTATGCCTCCTAATGGCTGGGTTTGTGAAGCTTATTTTCATGGCTAAGCAGTTTGCTGAGCTCTGTCTACTATGGTTCTCTGCTTGCAAAATCTCTTTTTTTTTTCTCAGCTCCTGGCCTATTTTAACCCTTCCTGTAGTAAAACATTATAGCCTGTGGTTTTCTTTTGAATAATGCATGCCTCTATCCCTTCCAGTGGTCTTTAAGCTCTGCAGCCTTGAGTTAGCATCAAGAGCAGAGTTTATTCTGAACTAACAAGGGAATTTTCAATTTCTTAAAAACCATTCCTTGTCAACATTGGCAGCTAAATATTTCATGTCCTCATGTTCCAGGGGGCCTCAGGGACCTGACAGAAAAGATCCTTCTAGCCACATTAAATGATGAAATGCTACTTCCCAAGCCGAGTTTTTGTTTGCCTGGGTGGGGTTTTTTTGGTGGTTTGTTTGTATGTTTTTGTTTTGTTTCATTTTTGCTTTGTTGTTGTTGTTTTTGGTTTTTCTTTGTGTGCTTAGATTTTGTTTTGTGGGGTTTTTTTTGTTTGTTGGGTTTTTTTTAATTAAATTTGTCTTTGGTGCATCTGTCCATAGTACCAGTTAATTTGTCCATCACAGCACGGGTTAATCTGAAAATGGCTTCTGTCGTTTTATAAAAGGAAAGAAAGTCTTCAACTGATATATTTTAGCTCATCTCAGAAGTATTTAAATACGACATTTGTATACATACAAGCCAAATAACCTGTGAGAAAATGATTTTTAAAGCCTGAATTCACAAAGGTCTCATGGTAATTGTCTATGAAATTCAGAGAAAGAAAAAAACAAGCCTGAAAGATACTACAAGATGGCCTTTAACCAGCAAAATTTGATTCTATAGAAGGCATGAGAGCTTTTAAACACATAATTTCAGCTTGTTCATAAATTGAGGACAGTGGGAACCAGTTGCAAAGAAATAAGAATAATCTTTTCAAATTAGAGGGAAAACCAAGATGAACAGATTCCTTATGGGAGCACAGAAATTATCTAGGTACTTACAAAAAGGAAACCCCATTGATATCTATTGTGGCTGAATAACAGTACTTAACCCTCCAGCTATGATCTATATTTTCATAGGATAGGGCAACATTCCTGCAGCCAGGCAAACAACAAGTGGCACAAAGGTTTCAAAGGACTCGGTCTCTAACCTGGCACAATTTGTCAGGTTGGCCAGTGCCTCATAGAATCAAGTACTGGGCTGTAACAGATTTTTCTTCTGCACCATTCAGAAGTAAGACAATAATCAAACTGAGATTTCTTTTTCTTTTTTTTTTTTTTTCTTCCTCTCCACCTTTAAGCAGCAGGACTTAAAAGCCCAGCATGATGGTAGCTGCAACTAATTTGCAATCTGATGCAATTCAAGAATCTTGTTTTCCTGCTGTTGCTAATTTTGCCACCATAGCCTCCAATCAGTATTTCCTATATGTTAATTTGATTCAGGTCTAAATTTGTGCTGGGCCAAGTAAGGATGGGGGGAAGAAAAGAAAAAAACTCCATGGTTAGCAAAGCTTTCTATAACAAAGCATGTCATATAGCCCTATTAAAATGAGTATGGCTGCCCAGTCATTTTAGTTTAAAGCAAGTGTTTTATTGAGAAATGAACTTAATGAAACCTAGCTTCCCAGGAACCCATATCTTCTATCTGATTGTGAGCTCTGAAAGAAATCCTCTGTTGTGGGATGACTTTAAAATTTCTCTCTCCAGAGGTCTCTGAGTTAGGTTATGTCAATTAGGTCTTTCCTTCAGTCTTTATAGTATCTTTCTATTTGACTCAGTCATTTGCATACCACAAAATACATAGAGATGTATCGTTCCTTGAGCCTTCACGTATTTGCCAGACCTGGGGAGGCACACAGACATATAGATAGAGTGAAGGCAGAAGCTTCTATTCTGTAGAAACACAATCAAAACATTGTCTTACCTGCGAAATATCCATGACAGAGTCACAGCTGAGAGGCCGAGCAGATGTTAAATCATTGGAACCCAACACTGTTGAGATGATCCCATTCTGATCAATTCTCCTGATCATAGTGCCATCCACAAAGTAAATCAGCCCAAACTTGTCCACAGTGATACCTGAGGAGGAAAAAGGAAAGACAGTCAGAAAGTAATGTAAACCTGACAGCTGTGAGATTAATAGAAGATAATATGTTGTTTGAAGTTAAGGAAAAAGTAAGATTGCTGGTTTGCTTGGAAGCAATATATTTTATGTCATTTAAAAGGGATGAGATGAGAGACGGACATGCAGGAGTCCTGGTTATCAAGTTTTGAACAGGAACCATTCCACAGAAGACACTTCCAGCCTGCACATTGTTTTGGGTTTCTGTGACAAGGTTTTGGTAGCTAGGAGGGTTACAGTTGTGTTTTCTGTGAGAAGCTGCTAGAAGATTCCTCTGTGTCTGACAGAGCCAATTCCAGCCAGCTTCTAGACAGACCCACTACGAGCCAAAGTTGAGCCCATCAGTAATGGTAGTTGCACCTCTGGAACAACATATTTAAGAAGTGGAATTTTTTACTATGCAACAATATTTGTAGATGGAGAGAGGAGTGAGAATATGTGAGAGCAACAACCCCGCAGACACCCATATCAGTGAAGAAGGAGCGGAAGGAGGTGCTCTGGGTTCCAGAGCAGAGATTCCCCTGCAGCCCGTGGGAAAGACGATGAAGTAGACTGTCCCCCTGCAGCCCATGGAGGTTAACACTGCAGCAGATATCCACCTGAAGCCTGCAAAGGGCCTTATGCTGGAGTAGATGAATGCACCTGGAGGAAGCTGTGACCCCATAGGAAGCCTGAACTAGAACAGGCTCCTGTCAGGACCTGTGGACCCATGGAGAGAGGAGCTCATGCTGGAACAGGTTTGCTGGCAGCACTTCTGACCCCGTGGGGGACTCAAGTTGAAGCACTCTGGTCCTGAAGGACTACACCCCTTGGAAATGACTCATGTTAGAGCAGTTTGTGAAGAATGGCAGCTCATGGGAAGGACTCATGTTGGAGAAGTTAATGAAGGTCTGTCTCCTATGGGAAGGACCCCATGATGGATCAGGGGAATAGTGTGAGGAGTCCTCCCCCTGAGAAGGAAGAAGTGGCATAAATTGACTGCAACCTCGCTTTCTGATCCCTCTGCACAGCTGGAGGGGAGGAGGTAGAGAAATTGGGAATGTGGCTGAGCCTGGGAAGAAGGGAGCGGGGAGGGAAGGTGTTTCAAGATTTGATTTTAATTCTCATTACTCTGCTCTGATTTGAGTAGCAATAAATTAAATGAATGTCTCTGAGTCAGGTCTGTTTTGCACGTGATGGCAATTGATGAGTGATCTCTTCCTGTCTTTATCTTGTCCCATTAACCTTTCATTATATATTTCTTTCCTCTGCCCAGATGAGGAGGGGAGTAATAGAGAGGCTTTGGTGGGCACATGGCATCCAAACAGGGTCAACCCATACACACATGATGAAATTTAGAAATCCCTTCTTGCTTTTGGAAAAGGCCGTTGCATTCTGTGAACGACTGAAAGAGAAGGGTTGTCTAATAACTGTGTTTTGCATGATCAGAAACATAGTGGGTTTGTTCATAGTATGTATATTAATCCATGTCCACGACAACATTACACTGGAAAATCTTTCTGAAACGGCGATGGAAAAGGCTGCAAAAGATTAATCAGGTCAACCAAATTCCAGATGGATAAACATGGAAGGGTTTTTCCTAGGATAACCCAAGCAATCTAGAGTATTTAATCTGTTTCTGAACTCTAAGTGACTAATTTAATTGTCCAAAGTTCCTTAGTAGACACATTTCTGCCAGTGAATTTGAGGACAATGATTACAGGATGCCGATTCTTGTTTCCCCACCCACAGATATGTGCCATTTCACTTCCCCCTAAGCATCGTTTCTCAAGCGTTTGTTATTTTAGCACAACCTCCTTTAATCCTCTTTATCCCAAGCTGGCTATACTCTGCATCTTCCATCAGAGGATTTCATGGTGCTTTACACTTACTAATTAGACCTCATGGTAGTCTGTGAGTATGATCATCCTAACTTTACATGCCAGAAAAATAAGAGATAAAGCAATTTTCACAAGGTCATGGGGAAGGTACGTGACTAAGGCAGGAACAAGAAGTGAAGGGCCTCATTCACCTCTCTTTTATGCTAGTATAAATGAAAAATAACACCACTGATACTAACAGAGTTATCCATCTCCTCTACCCCACAGTGGCAGAACAACTCTCAGCATAATATTTGAGTGTTTTAAAGACATTAAAAGAATGTAAAGGAACAGTAAAAGAATGTAGAATCCCGTAAAACCCTTTTCTATGCAAGTGAAAATTCTGCTTGGAATATATGAATACATGAATATTAGGATCTTCCTATTTGGTCTGTTCTGCTAGCAGGGTAGCAATCACTTGGCAAAAAGCAGGTATCTGCATTCTGCATGCAAGCATCTGGAGCATTTCCAGTCAGAAATACCTACTTCTAGGGTGCAATTCATGTCACCCTAAAGCAGATATCCACAAGAGATAATGTGAATACTTGTAGAAACACCTTTTCCTCCCTATTGACTATAAGATGAGACTACATCAAGTATCTCCAAAGGAAACATTTATACTGTAGACAAAGTTGGTGAGATGAAACCTCACTATCCTGTTTTTTTTTGGCTGTCATTATGGTGACAGAAATGATGGAAAATCTGTTTCAGATAGAAAGCTTTGAGAATGTTTCTGAGTAGTGCTTAGATTTTGTGTTTCTCCAAAATGCTGTTTTACAGCCAAATTCCCTTGTTTGAAACATTTACCGTCAGTCTGCATCCACTGTGATCTATGCTGTGAAGTACAGATGAAGCAGTTCACAGATCAAAAATTTTAGACTCTCATGTAGCTGGGACTAATCCCCGATTGCTTTGGCAATTAGATTAATGGCCTTCAGCCAGCACTATAACTGTTGCATGGGCTTGAAGCCACAGAGGTGGATGGTAAGTGGAAAAACTTATCATACTGGGACATACAGAAACCCAAATAAGATAATCTAGCCTGGAAGTAATGGCAAGAAAACCTCAGGACAAAGTCATTGTTTGAGAGAAAGAACAAACTTCTCCATTGAGCTGAGTTGAAGGAAGGAAATCAGACAGGGCTGCAACCTGTCGGTTCAAAGTCAATTAGAAGTAAGGGAACTGATGTTTCAGATCACTGAGTTGAATAGATGTGTATTTTTACTAGGAGGTGAAAACAGCCTTTTTCTTAGTTCTTCACAGCATCTCCTTGCCTGAAGGGCATAATTTTGACCTGGAGTGGGTATCTGGCCATCAGAGCAGTGAGGTTTCAGAATTGCCTCTAGGGCAGTGAGGAAAAAAATTACTTGCTGCTTTTATGATGAAGTTCATTAATTTTGGAGAGGATTATATGACAGGATTGCTGAGATAATGGATGACAGGACTAAATGACCCAAAATCTTGCTTCTAGTCCTACATTCCAATACCTGTGTTTAATTCATGCCATGATAGGACTGATCCTTGAAGGACCATGAAACAAGAACATCAGAGGGGAGTGGCAGGTGCCTGTTGCACATTTGAATGCTATGGGGGAAGCCACAGAAGTTGTGGTCATTTATTTTCTCTATACAATGTAGCATATACATACACCAGTCGTATCTTAGTCCTTTGTCAAAAGCTTGCAGTATAAGCATTAATATCTCACTGGCACCCATGGCATTCAGGAAGCTGTCTTTACCTGCTGTGAGATCTGTCAGCATTGTGCCCTTGTAGGCACCCAGATCAATGAGTCACACAGGATATTGGCACATGTCACCTGTCACTAGCACCTGCTGTTGAAGGTTGCTGCTCCTCTAATTATTTTGCCCACTTTGATATTTGTTGGTGTTTGCTTGACAACCAGGAATACAACTGAGCTCTTCAAGTGATACGGTAGATGTGCTTTTTTGGAAGAGGCTTGATAGAAGATTTAGTTGATCTTAACTGGCTTTTGTCAAACACAAGAGGCTCTTACCCATTCCTGGGTTCACAGTGAGTATTTTTCAGGGCACTTGTCCATTAGTCTGTGTGACAGGCTAAAAGCCAGTGAAGGGTGGCAGGCTGGATAATGCAATTTTAAATGAGGCAGAATTCTCTCTCCTAGATAGTTCCATATGTATTGTATTGGATTTATCAGCAGTGTATGCTGACAGTCGCTTACGGTGTTCAATGCTGAGGTCTGATGGCTGGTCTGATTTACCAGTTACAGTAATAATAACCTGTATGTACTTTGGCTCTCAAGCCAGCTCTGATCAGTTGATAGGGCATAACTTTATTTTGCATTCCAGTTTAGACAAAGAGCGTGCACACCCGAGTAAGTTGAAGTGGGATAGCAAAGTTACCACATATAATCCTGCTCCAGGGCAATGGCATGTGCATGTGTTCTTATCACAGAGCACTCCTCTGCTTATCCCTTTTTCACAGAGGCTATGCAATCTCAATTGCCCTGCATTTCTCAGGATGTTCTGCAGGGTAGCAGAGTTTGAAGTCTCTCGAAGCCCTAAGTTTCCACTTACACATGCTCCTCACACTGCAACTGCTCCAATTCCTTCCTGACTTTATCTGATTGTCTTGGAATCAAATCTAATTATGGAGAGGAGACCTGCTCTCCCAGAGACAAGTGTCTTTGGATGGATGACTTCTTCACAGAGGGAAAGAAGCATCTCGCAGTTTCTTTGCAGCAGATTGTAGAGGTTAGATTGGGCTTTCTGTATTTCCTTTCTGATAATGGCACAGTTCCAGTGATGGGAGCTGGCTCCTGCAAATGGGCACAGAAACTGGTAACTCACATGTTATGTATGTAAAGCCAAAGGCCTTGGCTTGCTTTGGCAGAAAGCTCCTCTCATGTTTCCATAGGAACATAAGGGAATTAAGATTTTAGCGTACAGCTCAAAGTCCCATCTCACAGTTGCTGAAAGAAAACATCTGCTGCCACTACCCATGTAGTGTTGCAGATCCAGACTTTAAGCTCTGAGATATGAAATACATACATTATGAAATCATGTGGCTCCTCTTGGATAGTCGAAGATCCCATAAGAAACCAGGGTTTGTAGCACCATGTACATCACACTACAGAACTGTGCTGATGGCAAGTTGTGATGCGATGACATTTGCTTAAAATGTCAGGACCTTGTAGTATGTGGAGGTGACAGCACAATGTTATGCTGCAAATAGCTACTGGGACATGGTGGGTTTGTTCAAGAAGATGAACTGCTAAAAGTGATTTCATTGCACATGTAGCTCTACTTAGAGGGGAGAAAAAAAAAAAAAAAGAGGGAAAAAAGCCCCCTCCTTTAAGTAAAAAAATAGGTGCTAAAGGAATCCAAATTTGGAGCTTTCTTGTGTGGCTGGATGATGAATGACTGAGTGATAAAATGGCAGTTGAAAATCAATGTCAGTAAGTACAGAAGAATTCACAGGGGAAGGAGGAAGTCTAATTCCACATATGCAATGACAAGCTGCAAAATAAGTTACAGGAAAAAGATTTTGGAATTCCTGTGAAAAGTTTTCTGCAAAGATCAGCTTTGAGCCTGGCAGCAGCCAAGGAGGAATCTAGAAGACAGGAATGCACTAGGAAAGGTAAAGAGAGAGAACACAATTATATGGCTTCAAAAACACCACACTTTTTCATGCTGTGGCTACAAAAATTGTGGAAATTATTATCACAGGATGTCCAGTGAGGTTTCTAGACCAACTGATGGTGGCATCTAAGCACAGGTACGTGTACAACCTCTTTAGAAATTGCCCCACATGTCAATGACTAGAATCTGGAGTGTTAGTGGGGCAAGGCCACCCTCTCGTTGCTCCTTTCCCTATCTGTCTTTTCTGGCCACAGTAGGAGACAACATGTTTTGTTCAGTTGGCCTCTGGTCTCCCCTGAGATGACCCTAACATTATTATTTGACAATAAAAATGTTAACAAATTGTGGACAATTTAGTTTCTTTTTTTTTAATTTTGTGAAATGAAGACTTAGGGAATAACTGAGACTTTGTTTACACGTTCAGCAGGACACAGTGAAGGAAGCAATCTGTCCAAAAATTAATTACTTTTTTTTTTTTTTGTGGTGCTAAACAAATGAGATGCCCCTTCCCCCTACATCTCTTCTGAAACCTTCTTCCTATTGTGTCAGGCTTGTCACTGCAATCTCTTTTAATTGCAGGCTCCTTGGTAGCTTCTCTGCCACATTTTACTGAGGAGAACCATTGGTGAGTACTCAGATGAAAACAAATGCTCTGACAAGCTGGAGGTTTAATTTTTCTTTAGATTGCTTGTAGAAGAGGATCATTATTAGCAGATGATAATTAGGAAGTGGTAACACTTTAATTTGCAAGGATATATTGAAATTCATTAGCATCTGAAAGCTTTGCTGTGCTCTGTGGCAAATGAACTGGAAGTATCAGACTGGCTCCTAATAGCTATGATAAATACTCTGACCAGACAATTGCCACCACTATTTCATCTACAGATCTACCTGTCCTATGCTTGTATGGCCTGCCTTTATCAGAGAAGCCAAAGACAGGGGAATGGTGAAATTCCTGGGGTGAGTCTTATCCCTCTTTATGTCATGTCTAAACTAATAAACTAAAGGGAGTTCTGTCTCTTTCAGTGGAGAGAGACAAGATAGTACTTCAGAGAAATGTATTGAAAGAGCAGGGGATAATGGTTTTGAACTGAAAGATGCTATATTTAGATTAGACATAAGAATTTTTTTTTTTGTGATAAGGGTGGTGAGACTGGCACAGGTTTCCCACAGAAACTGTGGATGCCCCATCCCTGGAAGTGTTCAAGGTCAGATTGGATGGGACTTTGAGTAATATTATCTAGTGAAAGATGTTCCTGCCCATGGCAGAGGGAGGTTGGACTAGATGATCTCTGAAGGCACCTTCTAACCCAAACCATCCCGTGTTTTTGTCATTCTATGTAATTATCCACTCAACTTGTGAGGTGAGGTGGGAACTCAAGGAGGTGATAAAAACTGTGGGAAAAAGTTAGCTGTTCATAAAGTGGATAATCATTCAGAATGGTGTTGGTTAGGGTGAGGACCTCAACCTTCAGACTATCATCTCCAGGAGGAGACAGTCACTCCCACAGTGTTTTATCCTACCTTGGATACATGCACTGTATGGACGAACCATCCTTAAGGGTAGCAGATCTTTTTAAAGTGAGAGTCAAATAATCTACTTAGATCAGATGCTTGACTGTTCCAAGAGGCTAAAGGTAGATGCAAAAATATACATTGACACCATCCAGTCTATTAATTGCTGGATTTCATCTGGCAGGAGTGTATTGCCTCTGTATTTTCCAGCAAGAAGCAAATATCAGATAATTAAAACATCATGAAAGTGGAGTCAAGATCTAGTTTTCTTACAGTTTTTGAACAAATGCTAAGATGTCCTTAAATGCACAAATCCTACTTTGCATGAAGCAATTATCTTCAGGCAAAAGAAGCTTTAGCCTTAAAAAGTAGAGTTCCATGAAGAGATGGTGATTCTTGAATAACTGAACTTTTCAAGTCCTTCCCTGGCCATCTGATACCTTTATAGCTTCAGAATTGTTTTCTAATTTCCCTTGACCATTGACTTATGAGTGTTTAGTCCCCTGTCAAAATGGGGATGCAGAGGGTAACCTGAGGACTACTGCTTACTTGTACAATAAATCATCTTTATTTTGAACTATTATGAAATCTAATCACATGAAGGAAGAGCATTTGTTAGATTTTTCTGCTAGGATGAACTACTGTGAAGGTATAAACAATGCTGACATTACATTGTCAGTGTGAGCTTTCACTCTTAATCATTTATTGAGGTGAATTGGAAGTGAGTCATACCACTCAAAGCAATTGTCTCAGCAGACATTGCAAACTCAAGCTAGAACCAGATCAGGGAACACTGTTTACAAACTTTCCATTGGCAGTGTGGGCTTCCCAGGATATTACTTTCTTGTTGCCATTTTGCTTCGTGTCATTTCCTCTTTCACTCTCAATTTACTCCTATTTTTTAAAATTTCAGAGCTGTGAGGAATGAATGCATGCATTTTGCCGTTATATGATTGAGGTGAAAAAAGCCTCCTGAGAGCTTGAATTGCCAACAAGAAGGATTTCAGTGCTGAAAGCTTTGAACTCTAGAGCTCTGCTTCCCACAGCAAAGCAGAAACATAATTTATCTAAACCTTGCAACATCCACCCATGTAGGGAAGTGAGTAAGATTCCTCTTATATCTTAGAAGGGAGAATGGAGGACCTACAAAAGTTGTGGTGTAGGGTTTTTTTAATACCATGTTTGAACATCAAAGTGGTGTAGAAAATTGGATTACAGAATTCTGGATATTCTTGACTTATCTGATGGACTGAATCTTTCTGCCCAAGTCATTTGATTTTCACTCAGCCCTCTTATTTCAGTAAGACAATTTGTTCACTGCAATGAGACCACAAGTAGCTGTTCCCTTTCTATATCTGTACCTCTGGCAATACTTTATCACAGTATAATGGTCACCTCATGGGTGTCTGGAGTGCTTGGAAACCATACTGGACCTTTTGAATATTGTGAGGGTAGCTGTTTTTCTTTCATTGCTTTTTGACAAAAAACAGGCCTTCCAAGGTATATTTTTCTGTATCTTTCCAGGAAACAACAAGCCAACATGTAACAAAAAAAACCCCAAACCAAAACAAAACCCAGACCAAACCAAACAACCAAACAAAAAACAGAAAACAAATAAAAACAAACAACAAAAAAACCCACAAACAAACCAAAAAACCCCAACAACTAGAGCTGACACAAATGAACAGTAAATCAATTTGGGTTTCTTGGATTCAGTAACAATAATGATACCAAGAAAATAACTTCCTGGGAATTCTATCCAAGAAGAGAAACAGCTCAGCTATCTACATCTTGCCTGATCTTTGTTAATGGATCCCCAAGTTTTGCTGAGGGGTTGCTTTGCAGATGGGCTAGGCAATTTCCATGCTGAGGAAGGAGAGAGCTACCACTCCCATATGAAAGGAAAAAGGAAACCTGCAGCAAGAACATTGATGGCAAAGTCCAGAACCTATAAATAACTCCTCAGAACTGGGCAAGAAGACATAGAAAAGACAAAAATACCACACTTCTAAAAGCATTCCTGCATGGGCTTGCTTCTTGCCCCTCTTCACAACCACTGCAGAAGGTGTGTACACCAAGAGCATCTTCCACCTTATCACTATACCCTCCATGTGTGCTTTTTTTAGGAGCTATGGACAGCTGGGAGGAGCGACATCCTCCATATGCAGAACTTGTTACCTTGAGACTGCCAGACTGAAGTCTTGGCTACACACAGGACTGCATATGTCTGGCTAAAACTGTTTTGAACAATTTAATTCACAGCCATGAAGGCTGTGTAATGCTTTTAGTTTGGTTTGACTGTGTTTTTATCACATTTAAGTAAGCTAATCAGGAAACAGGTGAAGTCATGCTGAATTAAACCATTCTCATATCTAAATCAGTATCCACTCCCCTATAGGATTTAAGCTAGATGCCATAATATAATGTCAATATATAAACCTCAGTTTACATAGCTCTGAGCTGTATGTTAGTTCTGTTATTATTTTATATATATAACAGCACTTACAGTACTTGTTATTCTTTTTAATGCCAACAAAGTCCCAGTGAACTGAACATAAGTGAATTAAGTTCAGACAGGGAAGGACTAAACATTATTTGGTGAGGAGTAGGGTCTAAGTGGTTATACAATTGATGGATGGGTTTATTCTGTTGCTCTTTGGACATGTGCCCATCACTACTGCACCCCTCTAAATTGGCATTCTTCCCAGCCACCTCCATAAGAAGAACCAGGACTGGCTGAGGGTAAGACAAACTTATTTTCAGAGATAAGCCCTTAGAATGTGTTTGTGGGTTTACAGGGGAAGGCTTGAAGAATCTGAGGGTGTTTTCTACATTGAAGAGGAGAGCAGTCTCTAGAATGATTGAACAAGCCCCTTTCAAATAGACCCCTTAAAAAAGCCTGTAGAGAAGAAGTCTCACCCCTGGGATTTGTAAGGGTAGCATCAGTGCCTTTGCCTCCATCTCCACAGCGGGTGTCATCAAACGGGAGGCACTGATCCCCAGTTCCAGCTAAGACCTCTGAGTTCTTCACAATGTCTTTCACTGCTGTAGTTGACTTGATCTTATAGATACGTCGGCTGTTGGTGTCAGAGAGGTAGATGGAGCCGGTGATTGGATCTGTTGTCAAGTAATACTTATGAGCTGGGCTGTGGCTGAAAAACAAGGGTATGACATTATTTTTTTTGACAATTCATTTCCTTAAGTAAACAGGCAATGCAATCACTTTAGAGAATAAAAATGCACAGGGCAGACAGACCGGGAAAGTGAAGCAGTGCTGGATTTGGCCATGTTAGTACACAGTGTGTTATAGCGCAGGATGCTGACCTGTATCTGTTATCAATTGCTGGCATGGAGAGCAGCTACTAAAGGAAAGGACTCACTGTCCTGAGCCAAAATCATGCCAGGAACTACTGTAGATTGAGTCCCAGTGCCTGAGTGTGATTAATTTGCATAATATGGACATTGTCCTGAAATAAGTATTAGTGCAGTGCCAGAAAGTGAAGGGAAAGCATATTATACTAGGGACAAAAAAGAAAACAAAACAAATTTTTAAAATACCAAAAATTGCCCTTCCAAACAAGACCCCAGTACAAAAACCCAAAAGTAGACTGCAAAGTACAAAGCACTTGAAGATAAACTCTTCAAGATTACTACATCAAGGTTCATCTGGTGCTCTTCCTAGCTCCAGATCAGATGCTAGTGTCCTGTCTTGCCCTCATGGAGATTAGTGGAAGTCCTGGCACTGAATTCAGATGGACCTCAATGATAAGAGAAACAAAATAGTCCCTGGAGTACCATGTTTTACCCTAAGTAAATTATGAAATATTAGGAGGGCTGCGTAACCTGAATGTCAGTCTCCTGTTAAACCTCATTCACTCGCTGCTTCCTTGAAAATAAAAAAAGGGTGACTGAGAAAATGAGGTGAGCAGGTAGAATTATTTTAGCTCCATGACTACAACACTAAATGAACACAAGACTGAAGAAATTAATAAACTAGCATCCACTTTATGGGAAGCATTCAATAGTACTGGCAGAAAAAACAGCCAGATGAGTTTAGACACAATTTAAAAAAAACCAAAACTTTCAAGAATTCTATCTGTTGTTTAATATGGATACTAAACCTATTATCTTATTTTAGTAATAATACTATTTATTACTAGTATGTATTGAGCTGCATATCTTCTAAGCCTGAAAACAACAGGTTAAAATTGTACCACCTGCTGTCTGAACACAGTTCCCCTTCCTTCTAAGAAAGGCTAAGTAGTAATTAGAACAAGTATGAAAAAGCCTATATTTTTCTCCAGAACACCTTCAAGCTGTCCAAACTCATCAGGCCCCAGGAATTCATAATAAATGTATAAGCCATAGTTCACAATTTTGCATTTAGTGGAATTGTTCCAGGAGAAGCTGGTTATAAACCTGAGTGTCAAACACAGTTGACTCTATCCCTCATAATAAGAAATTTGCTCTCTCCTTCAACCTTTCTGTTAGAAAAATTAACTCTTCTTCAGACACATAAAACCTACTGAATTGTTTTCTACTTTAAGAAGCTGTAAGTTGGTTCCTCATTCAAATTAATTAATACTTTGGGGAAAAAAAAAAAAAAAAGCCCCTTTCCAATTTATTCTGGAATATCCCTTGTGATTTATCCTATTACAGTCTGAACAGATTTAATCTCCACAAATGACACTGATTCTTGCTAAATAAAATGCTCTGACCTTCAAGACAGCTCCAGCCTGACAGTT
The DNA here is from genome assembly GCA_024611195.1 of Ceyx melanurus. Taxonomy (NCBI): domain Eukaryota; kingdom Metazoa; phylum Chordata; class Aves; order Coraciiformes; family Alcedinidae; genus Ceyx; species Ceyx melanurus. The sequence continues at coordinate 26,913 of JANHGL010015441.1, read as the reverse complement.
CAGTCTCCATCTGTATTCCTTTCCAATACCTTACCGCAGGCTGGTACGGTATTATTTCATTTACCTGCATGTCACTCATACTAAGCAAGTGGTTTCTACCCTGGTGGAAGGAGTTCCCTATGGGAATCCATCACCCATTTTGATCAGGGCCTTGCATTTTCCACCAACTGTCCTAACAAAGCCCAGCTGAATGTCAGTCAACTTTTGAGCTGTTCATCACCTCTATTTTGCATGAGAAGTAGAGAAGAAGAGGACATTTTTAATGGCACTTTTCAAATCTTTGGCATCTTTTCCAGAAACACAGATAGCTGAGTCTTGCAGCAGGCCATTTGCAGATGGGCAAAGGCAAATGACTTCCCCAAAGATGGAGAAAAATAGGGGTAGAACTGAAAGTTCAAGCCTCACCTTGAGTACTGTGTCCAGTTTTGGGCCCTTCACTACAAGAAGGATGTTGAGGTACTGGAACGGGTTCAGAGAAGGGCAACAAAGCTGGTGAAGGGTCTGGAGAGTT
>JANHGL010015441.1:0-21696 GCA_024611195.1 Ceyx melanurus | reverse complement strand
TTTTCCTTTTCCTTTTCCTTTTTCTTTTTCTTTTTCTTTTTCTTTTTCTTTTTCTTTTTCTTTTTCTTTTTCTTTTTTTTAAAATAGTGTTTCCTGTCTAAGGTTCAGAGTCACACCACACCAGTCTGAGCCTGACATACTTCCACCTAATGCAAAGGCTCTCTGTGAATATCTGACTGGCAAGAACTTAAAAAAACTTACTTCCCTAAGTGGGTGCTTCTGGGGTACATCTGGCCCTTCATTATGCCTGTTATAATCCCTAAGACTTAAAAAAAAGATATTTCAACGTAAGAGAATTATTTTTCCATCCTACCTATTCCAGTGATTTGTATCCTGATGCTGTCCTCATTTATTTCCTTGGTTAATTCCCACCCATTTTGCCTTCCCCCCTCTGCCTCTCCCAGGGTCTGTACTTCTCCTGTCTACAGCTATAACAGCTCATGCAGAAGTCTGCATGACTCTGCTCTGTGATTAATGGCTCCCAGTTCTGATGACTGATTGCCTACGCCAGTTTTAATCATGCCAGCTTCATTTGCTATTGAATCATCTGGAAATGGCACTTGTGGCTCACTGTGTAACAACATGCAACAAGACAGGGAGCGGCATAAGAATTCTCTACTGGTTGGCTTACCTATGTCTGAAATCTTTATTTCTGACAGAAGACAGGAAAGCAGGGAATAGAAGAAAGAATGAGGTGTTAGCAGCTCAGTTCGATGCATTATTAGCAGATTGAAAACTTGACAGTAACTGTATCATACAATGCAATAATAAATAAAGACTTAGCTGGAATGACACTGATAAATTCTATACTGGATATTCCTTAGCAGTGAGCTCACTTATGTACTGCTGCACATTACAAAGGAGGTGCGATCTCACCTGCTTGGAGTTATTCACTTATGCAAGAGATAGGACCAGGCAGACTTTACCATTCAGAGCAGTACTGAGCTAAATATATGTAGATACAGGTAATTTTACAGGTTTCTTTTTTTTTTTTTCCACTCAGTGAAATCAATAACTTGAGATTTACAAAAGTAACTTAACAGTTGCACAGTTATGGGTGACAGTTCATTGCCATAACCTCATGAACTCTATCCAAGAGGACTGAAATTATGCTGAGCTGGACATTTTTCATGGGTCTAGTTACACACCCAGCTGCAGTTACCTGTGCCCCACAATGCATTTGATTTCCTCTACACAACATAACGCTACACTCAAAAGACGCCCTCACAGACAAAACTCAAATGCAAAATAGTAAGGGTGTTAATCTCCAAGGAGATGCTGATTTGAGAAGACACAAGCAAACTCCATTTAGTCCAAAAAGTAATGGCTTTCCTCCATAGTATTTAGTCAGCCAGCATCTAAACCCACTTACTTTATAGCACACCGGAGTGAAGAAATGTTTATTAGATCCAGTAACCTAAGTGTTTGCACAGATGAAGCAGCAATCGTTCCAGCAGATTTAACTCTGGAGTAAATTTAACTCTGTGGCTCCACACAAAAGGCAGCAAGGCCACTCCATCAAGGTTTCCAATTTTCTCTTTTCCAATCAGGAAATACTCTGCAAAACCTCCAGTGGGTCTGGTATTTCCACTGACAATGAAACAGGGAATGGGTTTTCAGAATTGTACTTCTGGGAATGAGGTATTAGTCCCACTCAGTTGCAAAGGGATTTGGGCCCCAAATCACCTCGGCTCTTTTGGATATCTCACCTTTGGTTGTTAAAATAACTTTCTGGCACTGGAAGAATATTACATTCTTTAATGTGGACCAGGTCTGAAAATTTATCCCAGCTTCCCACCTTACAAACATGAGCAATATTATGTTCTTGTACATCACGTAACAGAAGAGGTTTTTGCTTATCAGTTTTCTGCTTATTTACTCAAAATGTACCCTGTCCCCCTGAGATGTGACTGAAAACATCTCACTGTGGGCTTCCTAATTCAGTGACTTCTGATTACCTTGTTGCCTTGTGAGCATACCAAGACTGTTACCCTGTCAGTGCCAGCCTTGTGATGGCTGTTTGGATTTCTTTTCTTACTTGCCGTGATCTATGATGATGGTTCTGCTTGCCAAATAAAACCTTCAGCAAGTTCTAATGACTGTGTTGTGTTTGTAAATGAGGGACTAATGAGATCTTGCAAAAATTTTGCTGCAGATCATCTCTTTCATTTTTACTTGTGGCCTTGTGGAGCAAATGGAAAAACAAATCAATGCTGTATGGGACCCTGCTGCTCTATGAAGCTGTCTAGCAACCTTCCACATGGCAGTCCTTGCAGAAAAGGAGTCTTAACTTTTGTCATCAGCAGTCAGGACATTAAATCTGACTAGAGTAGGGAAATTATTTCTTACTGGAAGATTCTCGCTTTTGGGACAGATCTTGAGGGTAAATGGGAATGTGAACCTTCCTGTCATGCTAACCTCATACTGACCTCTCAGGCCTTTCAGGTGGAAAAGACTCATTCAGAAGCATGCATTTAACTCTACTGACTTCCCTCAAGTGACCTGTCTGGCTATACAGAGTCCAGAATCAGGCCCTGGTACTTCGAAGTGGGTAATTGCATTTGTTGTGGAAATTTTTGATAGGAAGAATATTCCCAGTAAGGTCAATTTGATATTCAATCACAATCTTTTTAATTTTCTCAGAACCTGTGACAAATTTATACTTTTTCTTCTCCTTCCTTGTTTTTAATAGATGTTCCTTCTCATTCCCCCTATTTCTCCTGATAAATTTTCCTTTGGGGTTAAAGGGAAACACTTCACTTTCAGATGATCCATAGATATGATCCACCTATATGTTTATCCTAACACTGCTGTTCAGTTAGGAACTGCAGGAGGTTGATACATTTATACCCCTCAAAAAACAAGAAAAAACCCACTCTGTGACTGCCTAGAGTGATTATCCTGCCTTAATTATGAGTGACCTGATTAACCTCTATGTATTATCATCAGTGCTGTGTCATTCCAAGTTCAGGTTATCTCACAGGCTGATTGTTGGTTTTAAGAATTTCCACTTGGTATCTACTACATGAAAAGGCAGACATCAACAGTTTCATTTAGCAGTAAAGAAATGTGTCAATATTTTTGGTGTGTGATGCAATTCTGGAAGAACTTGTTATTCCTGTGTTTGTCTAGTGCAAATATAAGTCATCAGAGTTGCAGAAGAGGCAAATCTGGACAGCTTTTTTTTTTTTTTTTTCTGTTTTGTTGTGGGGTTTTTAAAGAGTTCTGATAATTTTCCTTTTGGGTACATAATATTCCTGCAGAATTTAAGGACATAATTCTAATAGTCACATTCAGCACAGAGTACCTCAGCTCCAGGATGTTGGTGACATTGCCAGAGGGAAAGATCCTTCGGATGTAGTTGAAATCTCCAACATAAAGACTTCCATCAGACCCACATGTTAGGGCAACAGGAGCCAGGAGTTTGTTCCCATCTGCAAGACCGTTGCAGCTTGGACAAGAAATGCTACGTCTGCGGCCATTGCCCATAATACTTCCAATTACAGGTGGCTGCTGGGAAATAAACTGGTTTTCCCCGTTTCCTTTATGCAAGATGCCTAGAGACAGAAATCAGTAATAAGGAAATTAAAGAGGGACAGGGAAACTGAGGCTAAGGGAGCACAAATTGGCAATTCTGTGCACTATCTGGGGAATTTCTGAAGTAGCAAGGAGGTTTATAATCTTTCATAGTATTGTTTTGTGATGGTTTCAAATGAAGAGCCCATTATCTAAAGTTAAGTATTTTTTTTTATAGACCTATTAAATTTCTGGCAGAACATAAGTATGTAGGGAGAATAAGACTGACTTTGCCTTTGAATGAAATATACTTTTTGACATCTCAGGAATTTTCGTCTGTCCTTTCTGTCCTACCTTGACCCATAATTTGCAGACTACCAGGTTAAAAAAAAATAAAAAATAAAAAAAAATTACACAGCTCATGGAAAGATATGGTACTGAAAAACCATGGTGTATTTTTTAGACGAATGTTTCATTTGTAAAGCTTAAGAAGAGCTCTGCTTATGTTCCCTGTAAGTGTAGTGTTTTCGGAAGTGATGTGGGCTGAATTAGATGTTTGCTCCCATGCCACTACTATTATCCAGAGGGGCACAGTGTTCCACCTTTTTCATGTGTTCTGATCAGCTTTCAAACCTCCTTGCTGCAGTCTTGAGCAGTAGCCTTCAAGGACTCTTGCACTTTCCATTTTTCCTTATGACCCACGAAGCTGCTTGTTCCTGCAAGTACACTTGCATGTTGGAGGTTGTGTCTGAGTGGATTTACGCTCAGCACTAGGTCTAATCTGAATAGGTTCCCTTTGTTATTTTAGGAATAGTTTCCTTGTTAAAACCCTTTCTCTAAGACACTACAAAGTTAGATGTGATGACATTCAACTACTTCACGATGCCCAGCCTCTTTTGAATTTACACACACCAAACTGCTTCTAAATGTAAGTTACTTGAAATAACTTCTTAGTAAAATGCATGAGATAGTACATGTGTGGTTGGATTTCCTTTCCTTTTCTTGAATTCTTAGAGATAAGAAGTGACTGGGCCTTGCAACACTGAACTGTTCCTGTTATATGCTATGGTCAACCTACCACTTTGTATGTTGAGGGCATGGTGTTTGTCCAGGGACCATCCTCCAAGTTTGGAAGCATCAATTTCATAACCCTGCAGCACAGCTGTTCTCTTCTCCCACAGGATCAAGTCAGGACAGGATTCATACTCGTAACCTACCGACACTAAGAGAGAAACAAAAGACTGCCCAAATTAGTAACCTAGAAATGCAGAGTCAGCACACACAGAGTTTCAATGGAGCAAGGTTAAAAGCAATTCTACAGGCAACTGCCAATTTCACTAAAAATGTCATCATCATAATGCAGGGTCCTAATATTTTTCTCTTTAAAGGTCACCTTGCATTTAAAAAGGTCACTGTAGTTGTAGATGTTGGGCAAATATGCTAAATAATTAAAAGGCAAATTTAAAGACATATTTTAAAAAAATAGGTATTCAAGAGTGTATATCATAGCTAGTCTCCTATATGGGAGTATTTTACTCCCGTCTATCATCTTTGATCAAGGAATGCTTGTCAGGAACTTGCTAAAAATCATGTCCTTTCTTGGAAAGTAAAGACTTATATAGTGAGGCATGGGGCAGTGAGGCCCTCAGAGACTGTGGTGTTAGACCAGGGTGACTCGTGGTCATTGTTAATGTCAAAAGGGTTTACTTGCCATCATGTCTCAAATCAGAGCCTTTCAGGACTAACTGCTGCACACACTGGAGTTGCTCAAGAGTAAAATGATGTCAGTAGAAGGAAAATCATGTTTTTGACAGAATAATGACTCCTTTATGATTTTCTCAGAAGAAGCAGGACCAGTTTCATTGGTCTGCTTTTCTTCTGCCCTACCTGATCTTTTCGGTGCTAACAGCTGAAGCAGAGCAGAACTACAAATGAAAAGCAATTACATAGCTCATTTTTTTTTTTACTAGATATAAAGGTCTGATCTTACAAGTTTCCCAGACTCCTTGAAAAGTACTGAGCACTGAGTGAACTTAGGATCCCCCATCAAATATAGCCTCTTGCAGAATCAGACGTTATCAGAGGAAGATATAATTTAGGAAATGAAAGCTTGATATTTTCCACTGTTCTAGAGGAACATCATTGAAAGCCTGAATCTTGATGTCCTCAGACATGCCTGAGTACTCTAGGGCTGCAGAGCTGCATCATGGAGCACTCCAGGCCCCATTGCAGAGCTCATGTAGACATAGTCAGGATATGTTATCAGGACACGTTTCTCAGTGTAGAGTCAAAACTGTGTAAGGCTCAGCAGGTTCTATCATCCAGCCTGCTCAAGGCAACTGAGACTGAGCAGGAGGAAGGTACCTATTCTTTCTCCTAGAAAACAAGGCACCCCACAGAGCTTCTACAGAAACTTATCTTCAGGAGCTATGAGGCATCAGTGAATCATCCTGCTGTCAGCAAAAACTCTATTGGCTAATTTGGGATCTCTCCAATTTTCTGACATCATTTCCTTGACAGGCTGAGAACACTAGTCTAGCTTCTGTCAATGATCTATAATGGAATATCCTCTGGTTGTTGATCAGATGGGAAACAATCACTGCAAAGCTGCATCACCTCTGCTGACTATACCCTCAAAATACCCCATTCCCTCCAGCACCATTGCACAGGGCTCACTGAGTGACATCTGAGATGAGGAATTTAGTGTGTCTGTGGACACATCCACAGCACAGTTTGATGCACCACCATGGACTTCAGTTTCCATCTCTATAGAGCGGGTGGTATATGCCTGGTGCTGGGGATGTGGAGCTTTCCTATTCTCTGCCTTGCCACTTCTGACAGTCTTTTGCAGATGTAAATGAATGCACAAGGTACAAGAGAGAAGACCAACATGCCCCACTTCGGGATGGCATTCTTGAATGTGTATCAAAGGGGCAACAAAGATTAGAACAATCATGAAGGTCTGGCATGTGGAGGAATAGAGATCATGGCTCAGTTCTATGTGTTTCTTTCAAAGCAGTGCTGACAGCTTTTGGGTATTGGCAAGAGGCAGCCAAACGCCTCTAGTCCCAGTTCATTCCTGCTGTATGAATCTTATGGTAGCAGCTCAGGATGTATGTATCTCTGGGCCATAAGCCAGAGAACAGATAAGTATTCATCTGTTGGGGAAATGTGTTCTGCCTGAACAGCTGGGCCCAGTCCTCTCCAAGGAAACAGCAGTGAACCAGCAGGGACCATGTAATATGTTAGCAGTTGGACTGTACTGATCTAGGACAAGGTTTGTGCGTTGCCACTTAGCTGCTTCTAAAAAGAGACACGTGCCCTGGGGTCACTTACCGAAGGCTTCTGAGAGCCCATACACCTTCTGACTGTAGACGTCTGTCTTATCCCAGATGAAATAATAGGACAGGTCTGGAGCAGCTGCAAACCACTTTCTGAAGAGGCGTCCCTCGACAGCCACCATGAGGTGGACTTTCATGAGGTTGAAGGGGATGGTGGGGTGGGTCATGCTGATCCTCAGGACTGATTTGTAGCCTGCTGTGCGACTGCTCAGGTAACTCACTTTTATTTTACTACCGGAAACGTTAATCTCCTCTTGTAGAGCCTGTGGAAAAGCAATCCAGAAGGTGTTAAATCAGCAGCGAGCAGACAGGAAAAGGCAGCAGAGCTGTAATTTATCAAACACACCTTTAAAAAAGCTCTAGTAGACATGCATAAAAAAGCACACCTAGTAGGCATCAAGTATGAAACCATACATGTAATTTATAGGCCAAGGATTATCCTCTCTTCCTTCATCTCTGTTACATGGGGGAACAGGAGACCGAAGTATTACATTTAAGGCAGAGTTTACAATGGGACTCTCTGTGAAAAGGAGTCCCAGGATCCATGGTGAAAGAAGCTTGAGGTCTGAGATTATTCCAGTTCATCAGTTTAGCTTTCATTTTCTGTCTTTTATCTTGGTAGGTTTCTATGGCTGCTAATTTTTGTCTCCTGACTTATTTTTCCCAATAAAATATCAAGCCCTACTTGGCCTTTATCCTTATGGATGTTCCCCAGCCCTGAAAATAACCTGCCATTCTCTCCATGTCATAAGTGCATCCTGCTTCAACCCTCCCTTCTCTGCCTTACCCATCTCTCCTTTGAAATTGCTCCTTACCTGCCTCACCCTTGACCCTTTTTGCCTGATCTTCTTCTAGCCCTTTTTTTTTTTTCTCCTGTGTGCTGGTCCTTATTTTTTGACCTCACATTTGTTCCTCCTTACCTTAGTCCTCTCCTCTTAGCTGTGTGATGAAGCTCTTGGCCTGACCTCCTACCATAAACCCCTTTCTCTTCCCTTGCATTCTTCTTTTCCTTCTTTTTCCAAATTCCTGTACTCTTGGCAAGGCACTTAAATTTCCTTCCATCTGTGAGTGTATTTTGGACTGAATGGGACAGTGATCTCACAGGTCTACACTCCAATACAAAATTTCATGAAAGACAGGAGAAACAGCAAGGAAAGTTTTGTCTGCCCCTGTTTTTATTTTAGAATACAGAAGGTTTGGGAAAGATGGGATTTGCAGACAATTTACCTGCAAAAGTATAGCCAGATCTTAAAATGTCTTTTTTTTTTTTTTTTTTTTTTTTTAAATTCTGTATTTGGAGAAATGCAGGGTAATTTTCTGGAAAGTAATACAATGTACATCCTCAACACTACATTGATTTTCCCATGCAAAATACTGATAAAATAGGAATTTCTTTTCTAAGCCTTAGGAGAAAAAAAATATTAGTTGTCATTTTCCAGAAAACTTTCACTCTTTGGTAAGCACCAAACATGGACATTTTCAGTACAAGCAGGCAATCATTGGCAAAGTGAAAGAAAGAAAGAAAGAAAGAAAGAAAGAAAGAAAGAAAGAAAGAAAGAAAGAAAGAAAGAATCTTAGCTGTGAGCTAGAAAACTCAGTCCTCTAATGGGATGTGTCAGAAGGTCATAACTGGAAGTCTCTCCTGCTCCACTTCTGAAATACTTTGGTGAGCTCATAAAAATGAACTGTGAAAATGCTTCCCCAGCAATGATCATGTAAGCTTGAAGGCAGGTGGGTCAGGAGATCCACTCACAGGAAGGGATCATAGCCATCCAGGTGTCCTCTAAGCTACATTGTTCCTGTACTCAACTCATCCTGTATGGGAGCAGCAAACTTGCCTGTCATTATGAGTTGCTCATCTTCTACAAGTTTTCTGGCTAGCTTTACCAATACCAACAGATCTTGTGATCTGCCTCCTGAAAAGGCCTGCTCTAAGCTATTATCCAAGGTGCAACAATTTTCCAAGTGATAACTTACAGCCTCTGAGAGTGGCAGCACTTGAGACATGGACACATCCAGAAGTTAAAGTGCTGTTCCTTTGTGCTCATAAATATTTACTTTCTCTAATTCAGCCTTTTCAATTTACATATCTCAGTGCTTAGAAGGCTGAAAAATTATAGAACTGAGGAAACTCAGGACTTAAAAAATATATTTTATGAGTTCAGCAAGAAGCTGAGCTGGGACCAGGCTGAACTAAAGACCAGATGAGACAAGCTACAGTAAAGGTGGTCCCTTGAATCAAATCTGTCTTCATATGTAACCCCTCTAGGAAAAATCCAGGCAGAAGTAATTGTCACAGAGGTACTATTTGCAGTGTCTGGTTCAAATCCCTGTCAGAAATAATTATTTCTCTCTGTCATGATCTGTCTCTGCTGTCTACCATTCCAGGGAAAGGGTCAGCATGGCAGTATCAAGTCACTGAACAGCAAAAAGGGCTGTGTTAAATGTGTGTGCTTTAAGAGGAGTTCAAATAATAATAATTCAGATTATCCTAAACACATTAGTAGTTTCTAAGTAGTGATAAACTATCAACAAAGCAGGCCTTGGTGGGGAGAGTATAATCCAGTAGGACCTCCATTGGAGAAGAGGGGGAAAATAAGCTTTTAAATGCTCTGAATGCACCAAAAGTAACAACAGCTAATTGTGCCCTTATTTCTATTTAATAATTGCTGTTTGAGCCAGATCAGTTCACATGCTATGTCTGAGGTCCTTGTGAAAGGCTAGGGCTCTCAGAGTTTGTTACAGCCTAACCAATATAATCTGTTCTTTAAAAGCACTCCAACCACCAGTCTGAGCAGGCAGAAGAGCTGGTCCTCAGTCTTACGAGGGATTTCCACAATTTAGCAATTTTCACTGCTGGGTTTCCTTCACTCCTGGATGTTGATCTATGCTCGTGTTAGTAGCAATTCTTGCATTCTTTGCACGAGATACAGAAAATCTTGTTTCTATGTGCTGACTTACACATTTCTCTTACGGCAGCTCTTCACTCTGCCAGCAGACAAGGCAAAGAACAAGCAATCTTTTCTGTTTTTTTTTTTTCTTTTTTTTCTAATATGAAGCTTGGAATAGATTTTGAGGAAGAAAAACTTTTAGTGTCTGATTCAGGGGCCTTAACATAGACATCTAGTGCTTCTGAGACATTCTATGGTATACAAACCCTCTCCAAACCATGACAGATCTGACATGGACCTTCTCGAGATCTCCACCTTTTTGAAGCTACAGCTGGAGGCCTGAAGGGACACTTCAGGGCATTTTAAATGGTACCAAATCTGTCTTTAGACACCTCAGTCAAACACTTAAAATGTATTATTTGGTCTTTTGAATCACAGAATCACAGAATGCATTCAGGTAGAGGACACTGCATTTATTTGTTGGAGCTCATGAGGCTCCTATCTGCCCACTTGTCAAAATCTCTTTCCCAGCCCTGCCATCCACTTGTCACCTCCTCACAGCTGTATGCTCACATATTTTATATTTAGCATTTCTCTACTGAGAACTGCATATTATAAAATGCAGCTGCAGATACTGACAGCTATTTTTTACTGTATATGCATCCCATAGGAATGAAAAGTAGTCCATTTATGAACTGAAGTATAGTCAAGACTCTGCTATTAATCAGATTCTCTTGTATACTCCTGAACCATAAACTCTGTTAATCTTCAGCTGTCAATATTTGAGGCAGAATACTGTTTTACAGGTTTTAGCTCTGTCATTTCACATGGGGGGAAAGTACTGCTCATCATGTATGGGATTCATCTTATCTAAATTTGGGAACCTAGAAGTTCGGAATCTCCTCTGAGCTGCTCTTCTAGGTCTCTCCATGGCAAATGAGGAGAGAGAGGGTCTTTAGAAGGTTGGTGTTGCCTCATAAACGTGACAGTTCTACTATAAGGCTTCTAACTCCAGATGTCGGTGCGTAAATGTATGCTTGTAAGGTAGGCATTTAAGCATCAATTAGAATCAGTGGAGATCTAACTGATACTGTCAGTGGGAACCAGACACCTTCAAGATGGTCAGCTTAATTGATCTGTAGGCTCCACTGACAGCATTGATTAGATTTCTGTCAGCTTTAATGGGAGCTCGGACATCTAGCACACGTCCAGATGACTGTGTGAACACCTTATCTAGGTGCCATAATCTCAAAATGCACCCCACTTAGGTCTTAATTAGATTCCATAACTGAATGAGTTTAGGGTGACTTAGGATGTCCAAATTATCTGTGACATTCACAATAAGGGGTCAGCAGATATAATGCAGGACACTGATGGGGGATCATTCTGGATTGGCAGTTGGAGGCCAAGAAGGATATCTGCGGGATATTTCAAATGGCACTAAATATCTACAGGTGGTGAAACACTGGCACAGGTTGCCCAAAGAGGTGGTATCCTTGGAAGTGTTCAAAGCCATCTTGGACAGGGCTCTGAGCAACCTGCTCTAGTTGAAGAGGTCCCTGCTCACTGCAGGAGCGTTGGGCTAAATCAGCTTTAAAGGTCCTTTCCAACACAAAACATTCTATGATCTGTAAGTCAACAAACTGTATCAAACCATTGATATTTCAAACCATATCAAACCATCTGTTCTACATCCCTGGCTTCTTTCACAATTGATAGACAGACAAACAGTCTGACTGAAGAGGAGTTTTAAACTGGTTTAGTTCAATAGATACAATTAACACAATCTAACCAGTACCCTCAAAAGTAGGTGCACTTTATCAGACATTTGTTTCTTTCTCTGCCAATGCTGAACATTACCTTTCATTATGTCTGTTGGTTTAGGAAAAAAGAGATGTGAAAACTGCAAGAAGAGTTTGCAGTCTGATGGACTTTACAAGGTATGGGACTTAATTAGTAATTATGCTGGGACAAACCTGGTGACTGTAATTGGAAATCAGTGTGGGAAAGGTTCACAGGATTTTGTCCAGAGGGAAAGGTAGAGAGACTGTTAGCTTTATTTGTTACTGGGTTGAGTACCTGTTGTATTAAAATTAGAAGATATAAAGTGACATCTTTCCTCATTAATGCTACTGCAAACCCCATGGTGTCAAGCAGGAAGCACACAATTTGTTGCTATACTTGTTATTATTTCTATCTTGACAGACTATTATTGGTCACTAAAAGCAATACCCAGGACATACCGAATGCTGGCATCTAAAACCCAGGGAACATGCCCAAGAAAGGAAAGCTTGAATGTTAGTACATTCATATATTTCAAGACAGTGAGTATTTTTAAGGAAAATGGATAATTCAGTTGTTTGGACTATTCAGTTTAAACCCCATCTTTCCATTTGGAAAAACACTTGATTCCATAGCAGGTTGTTAAGCTACTTTATCTGACTCACATGTCCTTAAAAAAGGAACATGGGGATGAACAATTAAAAGTAACGCCCTTGCTTCGCTCATCTATCCTAAATGTCACGAGACACAATAAAACTCAGGTGCTCTGTAAGCTGGATCTTTGCCAGCCTTCATCTGGTGACTGCACATCTCATCAGCTTTGTAGAGTGGGGGTTATGCCTGTAAACCCTGAGAAAGTTCACACTCAGCACTCCACAGCTGAGGTCTGTAATGCTCAGTGGGTGAAATCTGCTCCTGAACAGAGGAAAGGCATTAGAGCATAAGTGGTCCGTCAGTCTCACACTGGGCATACTGAATTCCAAAGGACTGCCTGAAGGCTTGTTGTGGGTCACACAAGGGTCCCATCCCACCTCCTGTGGATGAGAAGTGGAAGTAAAGCAGGGCCAACACAGGTTTTTTTGCTGTCGGCCACAAGTGCTTTGCCTCTATGTCTCAGGGATAAAGGAAAACAAACCTTTTGGTGAAGTATGTGCTTGTGCTTAAGCACTCCTGGGAAACATCCGAAAAATGGTGCAACAATTGGAGATTGCTTTTTTTTTCAGGAAAGCATGGGAATACGGAAAGACACTGAAGCATAGCTTCATTCGTGTTGCTCAAAGCAGGCAAAAGAGGCACAGAAAGGAGCTGGATTAGAAGGACCACGTCTTCTATGAGGATAGACTTAAAGATTTGGAGTTGTTCAGCCTGGAGAAGAAAAGGGTCCAGGAAGACCTTATTGTGGCTTTTCAATGCTTCAAGGGGTCTACAGGACAGATGGGGAGGGAGTGTAAGGATAGAACAAGGAGTAGTTTTAAGATGAAAGAGGGTAGATTTAGATTAGGTATTAGGAAGAAATTATTGACTGTGGGGGTGGTGAGACACTGGAACTGTTTGCCTGGAGAAGTTGTGGATGCCCCATCCCTGGAAGTGTTCAAGGCCAGGGTGGATGGGCCTTTGAGCAACGTGGTCTAGTGGAAGGTGTCCCTGCCCATGGCAGAGAGGTTAGAATTAGATGATCTTTAAGGTCTCTTCCAGCCCAAAGTGTTCTACAATTCTATGATTTTTTTTTCTCCTTTGCTCATATGATTCATACCTGGATTTCAGGAACAATAGGTCCTTTCTCCGAGCAGGAACTTGCAAAAGCTGTCAGTGGAGATGGGGAAACCACAGGGTTGGGTCGTGCAAAGTTACTGAGGTCACAGCTTGGGATCTCATTCTCTTCATGCCTCATGATGATGGTTTCCATCACGAAGAAGCGATCCCACGGCAGCCACAGCGTGTGCTCCTGGGTGATGAAGGGAGCCCGTTCAAAGTGGAGGATAATGGAGATCCCACCAATGGTAACGAGATCAAAGCTGTTTTAAAGCATGAAATTCAAAGTTAGTGCGAGTACCACCCCACCTGTTTGAAAAAATTCTTTATCAAGGCCCTCCAGAAAAATAATTGCAAGAAATATAATCAGCCACATTTTGAAAGACTAAAACCTACAGCCCGAAGGGGCTTTAGCTGAGTAAGAGCAAGGGGCAGAGGCAGGATTACAAACTCAGCTTCTTTACATATTGTCCTCATATAGATGAAAAACATATCCATTCCTCTCCTTGAGATAAACATCTACCTCTGTTAGTACTTTTAGAGTGTTATTTGACCTTGCAGACTCGTAATTTTTATTTTTTTTTTTAAAGTACATCCAAATGCAGTCACAGATTGGATCAATTCACATGATGAAATAAATTGTTTGGAAAGTGGTTTCTCTGACACCACCATATAAATTGTCTTGGCATCACTGCCAGCATAAGACCTAATGCAACACAGAGAACATGAGGAGCCCAGTCATGGACTGAACCTAGTGTTCTAGGCATGGAGAAGAGATGAACACCATGCAGGCAGTCTCTATACCACAACACTCAGCACACAGTCTTTTTTTTTTTTGACTCTTAAAACATTTAGAGCAGGGCAGATAAGTTACTGCCTGTGGTTTGCAACTTCACCCTATATTACCTCCAACCCAGCAGCTTTTCTGTCTGTGTTAATAGATAATATTATGTCAGGCTAACAGACAGCCCTCCAGAGCTGCATGAAAGGATGAAGGACATCACCTTGATAAGAAAAATATTTGTCCTGTGGATATAAACATGTTGTGATAGAGTTTTGGGTCTTTCTTAGTTTTGTAATTAAACCTCATATATTGTCAGAGATGGAGATCGTATGAAGTACCACAGGATGTATCTTCTATCTATAGAGTCAAAAAAAGGAGGGTTAACAAAGAAATTAAGGAATTTCAACTCCATTTGAAGACCTCTCATTTTTGCCACTTTGTTTTGCTGTTTTTGTTTGTTACTTTTTTCTTTTTTTTCTCAGTATCTATTCAGTTGCAATGACAAATATGTGTTTCAGGCAAAGAAAATTTTCTCATCCCTGCTTCTCATTTTTGATGCTTGGTGCTACTGTATGACAGTCTCACACAGATTTCAAGCATGTGAATAGGCTTGCTGGTTTCACTGGAGCTGCTCATGTGCTTAGGAGTGATATGCTTAAATCCTTCTCTGTGCATGAGAACTAGGATCTGAAAGCACTCTGGCAGCTCAAAGCCAGACTTGATGCACCTTGTAATTATAAGGTCAGAAAGAAGATGAAAAATGTATTTAAAATTATTTTTCAAACAAATTTTGAGGCTTTCAGATTGGCTGCAAAAATCTCAGAGGAACAACAGGTATGAATTGTTTCTAAACTAAAAATCTTTGGCAAGAAATCATTCAGGAGAGCTTTTTTCATTATTATTATTTTTATGTCTGATAGAAAGAGGCGCCATTTACTAAATATAATTATGAAAAGAAATTTAGTCAGGAAAGATTGTTAAATTCAGTCCACGGGAGAGAACAGAAAGCATTTAAAAAGGCTAAAGACATGTTTATTCTGCCACTCAAGTGAGGGCATCAGCTTCCCAGACCTATGGAGCTTGGCTTGCAACAACCTGACGAGTAACTTGCTAGTCCTTGCCAGCAAAGCTGCGCAGCATTTGTACTTTGATGAGAACATTTTTAACAGTCAATTAGCATTTGGCAAACCCATCAGCTAGGAGGGAGAAGCTTGCTCTGCATGAATCCCAGCACTGAAAGGGGCAATGGGAGGAAAGAAACAAACATTACAAATGATGCTCAACAACTTTTTGGGCAAGTGGCAAGAGTTTTTATTTAGAAACATGTCTGGCTCACTCCACTGTGAGCCATTCATGGCTTCATTGAACCTGGGTCAGGGATGGAAACCTGCTGGGGACCAACATTCTTGCCTCTCCTGCATCCCCAAATCAGGATGCAGAAGGGAAAGCAGCACCTTTATGTCAGGCTCCAGCAGCTGTGAAAACAGAGACAGGCAGTATTTTTTAGCAGGCACTGTTGCTAATGAGCCAGTTTTCCCAGAGTCACAGGGTGCAGCTTTGAAGTTACCTTGATGAACGGAAACTAAAGCTAGACCCAAAACCCAACAGAAAAACCCAAACTGAAATCACCTTCCTCCCAGTTTCACTTAGTGAAATTAAATTAAACAAGACCAAAAGTGTCTTGGGATTGAAGGAACGAGATCATTTCATTTCTTGGTTTGCTGCTGCTCTCTGATTACTTTTTTTATCACTTTGAAAAAAATAATACTTGTTGTACAGTCAGTCATATTGTTCTGTTTTTCTTAAAAGACTCTGGAGACACAGGCCAGAGAATGAAATTTTCTCTTTATCCACAAAGCAGAAGAAAAGTGTAACCCTTTCTCATCTCTTTATTCTTAAAGACCATGTATTTGGTCTTTCTCAGACAGCCATGTCAAAGTGGTTGAATGTGATGGCAGGTACATACTAAAAAAGTCTGGAGACATTCCTGTTTTATTAATGCTGTGCCTACCATGACAGGATACTGAGAACTTACAGCCTTTATAAACTACCACTTTACTAAATGTAAAGCTTTATTTAAAAATACGGTATATAACCCACTACTGATATTTTCATCCATCTAGTAATTTTGCATTACAGAGAAATGCATGAAGCAGGGAGGTTTGAGAGTTGTAATTTTATCTTCATGCCTAGTTATCTGAAAAAAGGCTGTGTCCCAATAATTAGATTAAAAACACATGCAAGCCTTGACATTATCAAAGTTTTGCTCAGACTAAATAATGTGACTGAAATAGTACCAGGATTTCACTATTAGAATCTGTATCTGAGTACTGTAATAGGAATGAAACCTACTTGCAGAGACCTGGAGTATAGTGAACTCACAGGGGTAAAAACATCAGGTTGCTGAAATTCTAAAACGGAAATTTTACTTATGATCTTCATTTCTGAAACTTGGTTGTGCCATAAAAGGCCCCAAAACCAACCTGAAGCAACAGAAACGGTTTAGAATTGAATCTTGATAAACTGATGCAATTCTGCCTTTAAACTCCCTTACTTAAATCACAGCTATTGGCCTGCTATCAGTAAACTGATCTGCAAAATCAATTTAAAGCAACTCTGAGCACGTTTTCAAGAATAGATACTTCTGTGGTGAATATGCCAAATAATAAAGCTGGTGAGTTTTGTGCAGTTATATCCTGGAACAAGGTAACGGCTTGCATGCATGTTCCCATTTTTCCTCCAAATCAGAATGACACTGAAGATGGTTCAGTTGACCCCATATGACTGAGAACTGCTATGCACTGGGTTGCAGTGTGCTACTGTATTTAATGAGAAACTACTTCTTGCTTAAGAGCATCAATTTCTTAAACAAAGTGATTCAATCACATGAAAACTGCATGGGAAAAAGCTGATGAGAAGAAAGTTGTGCTCTTTTCAGAAAACTACTAAAACCCATCAAAACACATAATACACACTGTAATAGCAACAATTCTTTCCATGACTTTGATAGCTCTTTATAAATAGTATTTAATAAATGCTATAATAATCAGTGAGGGTGGCAAGTAAATGTTATCTCCCTTTCACAGGCGGGTTAGCTGGCCTAGGAAGGTTGAGATCCATCCAATGCTACCCACTAAAACCAGTAGCGAGGCTAGGATTAGAAGGGATGTCTGACATCATTTTCTGCCCTGACAACTGAATGCTCTTAAATACTTCAAGGTAATTTTTAGAAAACTTCACCACTAACAAAGTAATTGGATTTTGGTTTGAGCTTTTCCTTGTCTTAACCTTCAGAAGACACAGATGTACCACTGTACCTGTTCATTTGAGGAAATATCTGCCTGCACACTTCAGCCACTTTTGAAAGGTATTTTTATGATTCTGTAGACTCAGTACTGCAGGTGGACAAGAGATAGTTTGGATCTCACTTTGAGACAAAGTAGTTTCAGGAAGGTTGATAGAGATACTCACAGAATAAATATTCAGTACTTTCTCCTTTTTTCAGTAATGCCTAAATTACAGGCAATGCAAATACTCCAGCTCCAAAGTCAGTCTTTTCCAAAGGAGACAACTGATTTTCCTGGGATTATTCTTTATTACCTGGATTTTATTGTCATGTTCCCTGAGAGATGGGGCATCACTTGTAATGTATCCTAGTCACCATCACTGCTACAATAGGTGCAAAGTCCCCTGAGCAACCACAAGGTGGAATTCATCAAATATGATAGCACATATTCTTCTTTCTTTTTTATTCTATCAGCTTCTCTGTCCAGGACAAAACTTTAATGAAAGTTGTGGATGGGAGAGGTTCTGAAATCTATAAATCCTCTCCCACGTGCTAGTGGTTAATAGTCAAGACAGAGCATGTGCAGCTGAAACCCCTTATGTTTCTTTTTTGTTCTTAAAAGAAAGGGAGACAATTAGCACTGACAGACAAAAGATAAGAAAGACTTGCCCAATTTGCAGGGCTTTTGTTTTGGTTGAGCATGATTGCTCAGATTTTAAGCCCTTGCCTCTAACACAACCATAGTCTTAATGACATATTCCTAATCATTTCAGTATGAATTAGCAAGAATAGAGCTGTTTTGAGCAGGAGGCATCTTTTCTTTATTTGCATGGACACTGCATTGCCCAGTTGTTGGCTAAAGATTCTAGGTGATATCACAAGATTAATAATAATAAAAATAAGAATATAATTGAATAGGAACGAATAGAACAGAATAGAATGCAATACAATACACCATTTCAGTTGGAAGGGACCTACAGCATTCCTCTAGTTCAACTGCCTGACCACTTCAGGACTGAACAAATAACAGTGTGTTATTTAGGGCATTGTCCAAGTGCCTCTTAAACATAGACAGGCTTGGGGCATTGCCCCACCTCCCTAGGAATCTTGTTCCAGTGTATGACCACCCCCTCAGTAAAGAAATGCTTCCTTATGTCCAGTTTATACTTCCCCTGATGCAGCTTTGAACAATTCCTATGCATCCTGTCACTGGATCCCAGGGAGAATAGCTCTGCACCTCTCCACATCCTTCTCAGGAAGCTGTAGAGAGCAATGAAGTCTCCCTCAGCCTCCTTTTCTCTGAACAAGACAAACCCCAAGTCCTTAGCTGCTGCTCACAGGACATGCCTTCCAGCCCTTTCACCAGCTTTGTTGCCCTCCTCTGAATGCATTCAAGGACCTTCACATACTTCTTAAATTGTGGGTCCAGCACTGCACATATTACTCCAGGGGAGGCCACATCAAATCTGAACACAGTGGGATAATCACCATTTTGACCATCTGTTTACACTGTGTTTGAAGCACCCCAGCATGAAATTTACCCTCTTAGCGGCAAGGTAACACACTGCTGACTATTATTGAGTTTTCTGTCAACCAGCACCCACAGATCCCTTTCTGCAGGACTGCTCTCCCAATTTATGCTTATTCCCAGTTTTACTCCATCCCAGGTGCAGAATTTGGCATTTTGACTTGTTAAATTTCATCCCATTCATCATTGCCCAGTGTTCCAATCTATCTAGGTCCCTCTGCAAGGCCTGTGGTCCCTCAAGACAGTCAACAGCACCTCCCAATTTGTTATCATCAGCAAACTTGCTAATGGTGCATTCAACTCCTGCATCCATTCAATTGATAAATATATTGAACAGGACTGGTCCTAGAATTGAACCCTGAGGAATATTGGCAGTGACTGGTTACCACCCAGATGTAGCCCCATAACAACTTACAATAATGCATAAACATCTTCAAAATGTATCAACAATAAATGTGTTCATGGAAGGAGTTTCTCTGTAGTGCTGATGGCAATAGTGCTGTAACTGCTTCATGAACACTGTAAAACCTATATAGACAACCTACCTGCCATCTTGTCTACTGATTGTGTATCCAAAAAGAGGATTGTTGACAAAGCTGATGTTCACTCCAACTAGAGGGGTCCCATCTGCTGTCATCACCTGGCCTCGAATCACACATGCATGTCTGCAAGGAGAAAAATTATTTTAAAAAAGTAAGACTTTTGAAAAAATCAAATTTTTCTTCTACTTCTGTGGCTGGAAATTCTGAATTGCCCATGGATTAGACCAGGCCCTTGTATCTTCGAAAGCTGGGAATCACACTGTGTATCTTGATGGTGAAATGCTGTTCTTGAAGACTTTCTCAGGAGTTATGTAAGAACATTTGACACCTAAAATGAGGTTTACCTTTATCTTACCTCTTGAAAAGCAACTGCTGCAGAATATACTTCATTAACTATGGACTTTTGTAGGATTTACAACATCACATTGTAATTTGATATAACCAACTAAGTTTCACAGTGTCTTGACAGTATTGTTCTACTTAAAGGAAAAACATATTTTAAAATCAAAGAGAACAGAAACTTACCATGGACAAAAGTCACAAAAGACACAGGAGCATCCTGACCAAGGCTTGACAACTCATTTCTTCCAGACTTGGGAAAACCACAACAGATAATTTACTAGGTTCAGAAAGATTCTCTACAAACTGCTTGGTGAGCTCAGCATGCTAACAGGATGCGTTTTTTTCTTTCTGTCTTCTTCTTTCCAAGTTTGGAAGATTGCACTGGTTTATAGACTACATCTATTCCAATTACTATATGTTCTGCAATGTCCTCTTTTATCTAAGAATTTCAAGGATCTTTACAAACATTGATTAATACTGCAAGATAGGTGTTTTACAGAGAGAGGAAATAAAGCACAGAGTGATTTTCAGTTGTCCAAGGTCAGTCAGAAAATCTGCAGTAAATCCAAAGACAAATTTTCTAGGTTCATATTCCAAAGTCTGTTTCCAGACATCTAAGTCATTACTACATTGCTACCTTAGGAGCTTCCTATAAAGACAAAGCATCACATGTCTGTGAAAGTGTCTGAACCCAATTTTTGGCTGAAGGTGACTATTTTTCTGAGCAGCAACAGCAAATTGTGGTGTCAGTATGCTTACATGACCCAGTGAGTGATTTTCCTAAATGCTGTCCTGCTGGAAAGCAGAGATTGAAAGCCAGTGTTTCTACAGGTGCAGAACCAGATCTCAGTCAGAGTAAATCATCCCACACTTGCTATTTACCCACTTCAACTGAGAAATGTCACTTTACTGGTTCACTGAGGCAAAGGATGACATCTGCAATGTTTTGTAAAGATGATCTCATAAACGCATCATCAGGGAAAGATCCAGTTATCTTCTTAAAATCCACCCACATATCTGATGTTGTGTAACACAAGGAGATAAAGTAAAATTTCTATTTAATAAGGCCTGTGCTATCTGTATATTCCACAGTACAGAAAAAAAGACTATTTGTCAGGCAGTCTTAAACAAAACTCCTACTGATCTAAATGAAGAGATCTGATATTAACAAAAATGCTTGAAGTGATAGTGGAATGTGTTAATAATCTAAAATGTGATCAGATTCATATAGAATTTTGGAACAGGCCACAGGTAAATGAGATAATGCAAATTATTTTTATGTCACTGAGTTTTCTCTGATATATCAGTACTGACTTATTAGGAGTCATGTAACAAAAGACTTGGACCCAGCTTGGAGGCAGTAATTTTTCAATACAGAAGTATTATTAATGCTTTTCCCACTGAAGGCTCTAACTCAACTTCTCATATACAATAAATATAAATTAATATTCCAGTACAGTATTATGCCCATCACTCTCTAACACAAATGCAAAACATAACTCTAAGGTTCATGATGCCACAGAATCACAGAATGTTAGGGGTTGGAAGGGACCTAGAAAATCATCTAGTCCAACCCCCCCGCCAGAGCAGGATCACTTTGACCAAGTCACCCAGGAACAGATCCAGGTGGGTCTTAAGTGTCTCCAGAGATGGAGACTACACAACCTCCCTGGGCAGCCCATTCCAGAGCTCTGTCACCCTCACTGAGAAAAAGTTCATTCTTGTGTTGACCTTAAACCTCTTGTGCTCCAACTTGCACCCATTGCCTCTTGTTCTGTCATTGGATGCATTGAGAAGAGTCTGGCTCCATCCTCCCTACACACACCCTTAACATATTTATAGACATTGATGAGGGTCCCCCTCAGTCTCCTCTTCTCCAGGCTAAAGAGCCCCAGCTCTCTCAGCCTCTCCTCATAAGGGAGATGCTCCATT
>JANHGL010015440.1:0-28354 GCA_024611195.1 Ceyx melanurus | reverse complement strand
AATAATTTAAAAATTAAATTAAAACATTAATTTAAAACCAGCCACACACAAAACAGCAGATACTACATATTCACTTTTGGGGTTTGGGTTTTTTTGTTTGTTTTTTTTCCCTTTTTTTATTAAATACATGAGACTAAACCAAAACAATTTTAAGAATGTGCAGGAAGCAGAGTAACTGTGTTCAAGACATGTTTATTAAACTTCTTTTTACAAATATATGTTATCACTTCACTGCTACAAGTGTGGGTTGGACCAGATCAACTTCCAAAGTTGCCTTCCAAATTGTTCTGTGATTTTAACTTTGTTCCTCAACAACCTTCAATGAGATTAAACACAGTGAATTGCTAATTTCACCCTTTGTTTTATGCCTTCCCATTTTTGTATGCACAGAACATGGCACGGGATGCTTAGAGGACTGTGAAAAGGAAAACAAACTCTCCTTCTCCTTTCCAATCTACAAAAGAAGCAAAGCAAAAGCTTCCATCTCATCTTGGCCTCAAACACTTACCTATTATTTCTGTTTATCTTCTACATTAGAAATTCATGTATTCTTGGGACTATTTTGAGACTCCCTAAACAATAACATTACAGCAGCCAATAGAGTAAGAAACTGAGTAATTAAGTGGAACTCAAATGGATTTTCAAGCATTGTTCAATTTTTTGCTTACAATTTAAATGCCTAAGGAGTGTTCTGCATCAAAGATATTTTTGTCTGACTCAGGACTGTTGGCTCCTCAGTTAGGGTATTTAAGAGAATTAAAGTGCTCCAAGGCTCCCAACAGATCTTCAGGAGAATGTTATAAGGTAACAATTCATTTTCCCATATTTTTGAAGGAAAAATTAAATTTATTCCAGGTTATTAACTATTCTTATACCTCAGAAGGGACCAACTAAAGCACAAATCCAATTAAAAGAAATATTTGTAAGTCACTTCTAATTGTACAAGAGTCTTTCTGCATCCTCTGATAGCAGAAAAAACCCACTATGTTTCTCTTTTTCAAAAACAAATGCACATAATTTATAAAATCCTACCAAGGTGAAGGTCAATAGCTTTGTGTTACTTCTCTAAGATAGAAAACAACTTATCACAATATTCAACAAGGACAAGTTGTATGGTATTCAGTACTATCAGTATTAATTAGAAATCACTGGAAAAGCAACACAAAAAGCCACAAGTCAGAGCACAATGCATCATTATAGAATAAAGTTGGTGGTCACTTGGAAACAAGAAAGTTCCATAAAAGAGAGAAAAAAGACACTTCTTCAGTTTAATCACCATAATCCCAACAACTATTACCTATGCATACCAAAGCAAAAATACAATTACATTTTTACAGTAGAAAATATACAAATGATATAGTTAAATCAATCTATAAAAATGTAAAAATGCCCAAAGCCTGAGCTCTCTATCTGCCTGGAAAGCAAGCCAAGTGGCACCACCACAGAAAACCAAGGCAGAAGGATTCAGCTGCAGCTGCAACAACAGATGCAAGGACTTTGAATAATTGTCATCAGTATGTCAGACAGAAAGCAGATAACGAGGCAAGTGCAAGGAGACACTGCAGCACTGCAGAAAGCTCCAACAGCAGCTCCATTAAAAAAAAAAAAAAAGCAGCATAATCTGTGGGTATTACAAAGTCACAAAGAAAATAAAGGGCAGGGAAGGGCAGGTACAGATGGGAGCTGCCTTGAGACTGAAAATGCACTTTCTTCTCCCAAGAACCTGACATGCTCATTTTAACCACACCACAAGTGGATGAAACCAAAAGCAAATAAAAGGAGCTAAACCTGAACCTCACAACAGAGACTCTCACCTGAGCATTAAAAAAAAAAAAGATTAGGGGGAGAAAAATTGTACACCAGTGTAGACTTATAATTGCTCAAATAAGCTGTGTTAGAGAAGTATTTTCAGCCAGGAGATGTACTGTCCCTGTCGCAGTCCCTGCATTTTACCTTTCCTTGCCTAAGGACCCTTCTTGCCTTTAAAATGCAACTTTTTCTTACTGGCTGGGACCGCCTATGTGACAGCTCCTTAAAATTCTAGCTGCTGTCAACTGGGGAAGCTAATTAAGCACACAGAAAGGCAGCAGGATTCAAACAAGAGGGTGCTGGGGAGAGGGGAGTGGAGAAGAGGCAGAAGATTATCAGCCAAACAGTAGTTCTTCATTCTCTCCTGAAAGACGAACTTTCTGCTATAATGTCAAGTATGAAACAAGACCTCCAGAACACAGCATCAATTCAGATTTGGAAAAAAAAATCTGATCTATTCTATGTAGCTTTTTCAAGAAAGCCAACAAGATTGACCTCTCAACTGTTTAGTCATGATAGCTGTGGGTCCTGTGTGAGCAGCCACAGTGCTACCTGTTCACAACTGCCAGACTTCTAAAGCTAGTGACTCGAATTATGCTTCACTTCTGCTACCAACAAGGCAGGGAAACAAACCACATCCTAGAAGTTACTGGTCAAATAGCAAGCTCAAGGGGAAGAGTTTGTCATCACCAAAAGGAGTATACAAAATATTATTTACTTAACATAATTTGTGCACTACATAAAATCATCCTTCCTTATCCTCCCTGAAAAGTTTTGATCCTGCTAGACACTAAAACATGTTCTGCCCTAATGCTAAGAGGATCATATAGAGCAATCCAATTCTACACTTTCCTGCAATTTGCAAATTGACGACACTTAGATGATGAGATGTGTGGTTCTGTGGAAGAAAACGAATCGACATTTTGCTACAGTTACAATCTGTAACATATTAATGCTCCCATTTAATCAACACAGAACTAAGAAATAGTCCACTGAAAGGCATGTCCACACTAATTTCATACTCAGTTGTCCTCTAACATGCAAGACAATTCCATTACTTAAAAAAAAAACAAAACTAGAAATGTACACCTCCTGTATAATCACACTGTATAATGAGGCCCCTTTTTGTCAGTTTAACAAACACACTTTCTGTGTAGATGGTGATAAAAATCTCTGTCGTATTCATATGCAATGTCAGAAGTTTCTTCCAAAACATAGTCTTTCTCCTAAAGATTGGTTTTGCTACCCAGTAGGGAAGAGGCCATATAGATGGTTTTCGCTTTCATACTCAACAAGAGCAGATCTGGGGGAAAGAAATTAACCAAAAAAGCTTTAAACACTGGCTACAGTTGCTTGGACTGTCCATCATTTACATCAATCACTTTGGAAAATAAAACAAAAAAAACCCAAAAAAAAATAAAAGCAAACCAAAATGAAACAACAGAGCAACCAAAGAATTCTTCTCTTTTAAAGTACATGGCATATTTCTGTTTGTCTGTACAGGTTCAAAACCCATTTTCTGTATCCCAAGTCACATCATTTAAGTATTTTTACAAGTGCTACAGAACAGCCACGGGATTAGATTTTAAAAATTCCTGCACATTTTCCAGTCTGAAAAAAGGGGTCCATGGATTAGAAGAAAACTCACCCAAATCAGCCTTTATTAGCAAACAGAAATACATATGTCTAGAAAATAATGCATTAGAGTTAAATCAGAATTCTGCCTTTTGCACTTAAACCCCATGAAGCAAGTTAGAGCAAGTCACTTCTGTAGGATTCACATTAGCTATAAGCAAAGCTGATCTGAGGGCAGGTACCAGGAACTACCTTAGTAAAGGGCCCAGGTCTCCTGTCTCTGTCAAGGCTGTTCCCTCCACGGAACCATAATAGTACCCACTGCTGAGCAGGCACATTTCCCAAGTACCGTCTTCTCCATTTTTACAGATGCCAGCAACATACAAGGGTTTTTTTTGTACAATATACTTTGCTATATGAGAGTGCCATACATAAAATAATGGAAACCATTATATAATTCATCATTATGGACTCCATTATCAGCATAAAAACAAGTTTGATCATAGACAGCAGAACAAAAATAACTTGGAGGTCATCTTCAGGGTGAACACAGAAATAATCCATGAGCACAACAATAATTTTGTCTGAAATTACTATTTATTATAGTACAAAAATTAATCAAATATTTTAGGTAATTATGTTCCAGAAGAAGTTCAAAAGGTTCAAAAAGTAAGGGAGGGAAGCAACATCATTAGGGCAAGAAAAAGGCAGCTTCTGACAGGAGCAGTGGAACAGCCTGCAGAGTGAGCAAGATTCAGCTTTTTTAGGAAATGATACATTATTTCTATTATTATCCATCGCAAAAAAAAAACAAACCAACCCTAACCATGCACCAGGGCACAGTCAGTCTAGGAGAAAAAAGACAAATGGGAGAAGGAAGAAAACAAAAGGGCCTTAGCAAGCAAATACATCTTGGCCAGGTGGCCAGAAAAATGGAAACAAACAACAGGCAGCATCATAGCTAAGGCAGAGCCCACTGAGCAGAGGACAGAGAGCCAGCAAGGCACAGTCATGGGGAGGGAGTGAGGTCCGAAGGAACACATTGCTTGGTATAAAATCCATGGTTTTAGTCCTTTCACAAGGAATCAATACATCAGAAATATGTGAGTTTCTAGAAACATTTGATACAGAAAAAGTAGCTTAGTAGGAAAGCAGGAATACTGAAATTGGCTTGGGTCTGTGTCAAAAACAAGTATAAAATGGACTGATTTATAATTCCAAGAACCTGAGAAGAGCAGAATTTCAGAAGGAAGCTGACCCCTCCTCCACCAGCAACGTGTACAATGTGCCTGCTGCTGGCATGCAGACCAAGCACAATCATGCAACAGGAGCGACAGCCCCGGAAAAGACAGAAATGGGAGCCAAGGAGATGAAGGGAAGGCTGGAGTGAGGAGATGAAGGGAAGACCAGAGTGAGGAGTGGTTTGAGGGCACAGCATCTGTCAGAAGAGGGGAGAGAATCTGCAGCATGTCCAACAAGGAAATGAATGCATGCTCTTCCATACTGGGAGTGAGGAACAGGAAGACACCAACCAGATCCGTCAAAGGCAGTAAAATGAACAACTTGGTGCCTTGGGGTGGAGAGGGATGAGCACCAGGTCTCAAAAGAGAAGTATCTGCTAAACAGTTGGAAATTTCCCCTAAAGAATGGAGAAGCACTCCTCCAGGAGAAGCACATCACAGAATGCTCACTGCAAACTGGGAAGCCAGCAATAAAATACCATTAATCCCTTTAAGTGTTGCAGGAGACATGCTATTAAAATCTCAAATGAAGTGCTAAATGAAGTGGCTTCTTAACTTCATGTTTACTAGTAAGAGAATGTGTATCTAATTAAAGTGTTAAGTGACATTCAGGGAGGAAAAAGGGCTTTTTTTTAGTTCAAACAGACTTTTGTACACCATTCCCTCAAAAACAAAATACTGCTGGAGTTAGTTACTGTTTATATTTCATGTGGAGGTGTCTCAGATCAAACTGCAAGTATTGTTTCACACAGATTTGAGAATACCTGGAGATAACAGTATCTATTTGGTCAAAGCAACAGAATATCATACTGCTATAACAGGAGAAAGGACACTGAATGTTTGTTAAAATGGCTTTTCTGGAGTAGTTTGTATTTAACTTACTGGGCAGTGAAAGATGTCTAAATGTCTCCCATACCCCTGACGGAATCATTAAGTTTCCATTTAGGCTCTAGAGGGGAGCACAAGTAATTATTGAACCAGATTCCAGATTTCAGTTCACATGACACAGAAAAGATGATCCCAGCAGAAAACATGCTCTTGGACTACACAAATGAGTGCCCAGACTTGCAGCAAATTCCGATCTTCACTGCAGAATTAATGTGCTGTCAACAGAGGTGGATGGAGAAAAATACAGCGGGGTGACTGGGAGTCAAGAACCATAAAAAAAAGGCCACCTACTCAGCATCTCATTTTAAGTGTTTATCTTAAAAGCCTTTTTAAGAGGGGGCTGGTGGAAGGTATGTGCTTCTTTATTGCTATACACTTGAGATAAAATGGAACACGATACCATTTTAGCATTCATAACAGAATAAACCGTTATATTCAATTCAAAATTGAGGCCATCTTTACTGCCTTTTCAAAATACAGTATGTTAAAGACATTTTCACCTCACTAGCAGCTCAACTTCATAAAAAGACAACATCAAGGGACACTAAAAGACCAAATGTAGACAGAAAAGCGATCTTTTCTTTCAACCCTGTAACACATCTTTTCAGAAGATCGTGCATACCAGAATCCCCAATATCTATCTCAATACTGTATAATGAAATCTGTAAGAAAAAGAAGCTACTTTTAAAGATTAACTTTCTGAACCCTGGAAATATTCCAATCCCAAAAGTGGAAATTCAGGTAAGGGGATGGTCTATTTGGTTTTAGATCTTTGAAGAAAAAGAACCACTGGATGATTTTGGGTTGAAAAGAGATTTAAAAAACAACAACAAAAAAAAACCAAACCAAAACAACCCACTACTGTATCTCAAGTCATTAGAAACATGTCAAACATTTTCTTTTCAAAAATTTTCAATACTTATGATCTGCCATTCAATATCCCAGCATTAGGAAAAAACATCTTTTAATATGAAATTCAAAATTAATTCAACTTAACCACATAGCAATTAATATATAAAAAAGCCTTGTTACTTACTGGCTGATTCCCTCAAACGAAGCTTCTTTGGTGACATTTCCACTATCAGTATTAACACCACGCTGGAAGGGAAAAGATTAAAAGGACCATGACTCTGACTCAAACACAAGTATTTAAAATTTAAATCACAGGGAGAACTTGACTGTAGTAAGTCTTTAGAGAAACTTATACATATGTTTACTTGAATTACAACAAATAAAAAAAAAAAGCAAAACCATAGAGATTGTTTGCTCAACTGCAGATCAATAAAAGAAATCATCCACTTCATAGGAGACTGGCATAGAACTCAGATTAGGATGTGCTCCTAAGGAAAATGGCAAGCTTTGATTTCTAATTCTCTTATGTCTTGAGAGGGAGCTAGGAGACCTATATAATAATATAGGGCAAGTGAGTAACACAACAGGCAAGGTTTCTTCTAAATTCATTTCATTTAAACATAAATTATTATGCACCACCTAAGCAATGCTTACTATTTAAATTTGCATGGTACTCCCCTACAGCTTTCCATTCAAGCACATAGCATAAGCAAGTGTATCTTGGCTGCTACACAGCAGACGAACACTGCTGACATGCCTGGGAAACCCTGTGGAGCAGCATCACAGCTCCAGATCTGGAATGAGACCACAGGAGGAGGGGACCAAGTTTCCATTCAGACAGCAGAAAAAGAAGTACTCTTCCCTTCTTCATATACTTCATGGCAATGGAACTCCTTGCCACTCTCTGCTCTTAAAGAACATGAAAGAAAGCTATAGAGTCACCTGTTATATATATGTGTGTGTACATAGGAATATATGTGGAAGAAAGACCAAAGAAACTATTTAGGGCCTCTGTTCTTAATGGATAAAGAAATTGACATTAGACAGGCTTGTCATGTTTTAGCAGAAAACAAGTATAACTTTTGGCGGAGAGAATATAGACTGGAAGGAGACAGGTTATGAATCATGAGATCACGGAGGGGCCAAAAGACTAGATGTTTATACACACATGGCCTCAAATTTGGCAAAGATGGGGAGGAAAAGATAGGGAATGACAGTGCAAAGACAGTGCAAAGTGATCTCTTCATTGAGGAAAATGAGTAGTTATTCTCCACAATAATATGACTCACCAAAGTAAGGAGCACAGCAGGTTTCTTTGAAGCCAAGACACAGGATATCTAAAAAGACAAGATTTAGATCTAAAATTTAAATTCCTATTATTTTTTCTTTTTTTTTTCCTCATAATCACATTGATACCAATTTAATCAACATTTGTTGTATACAAAATAAATATCTTTCACATCTATTGTAGTATTACCTGAGATGTCCAACAAGAGTCAGCAGACTAACAAAATATTTAGACAGAAAAAGTGCTTAAGTCAATGGTGTCTTTAAAGACATAAACACCAACTACAATTCGAGATTAAGTCTGTTGTTATCATTTGAAAGACAGAGGAAATATGAGCTAAAGAGCTGTAATGCCACACAGAGATAAGGAACAGGGTACTTTATCCTCAACACACCACTGCCAATAAAACCCATATTCATTAATATTATATTACAACGTGCTAGACTCAGTAATGAATATTTACTGTTATTTGCACTAGGTCATCTTTTACTAATACTTGTATTAGGCTCTGTCAGCACCTTTCAAACACTTGTAAAGTGAGAACAAAATCACTGGGCTTGCACAGAACTGGACTTCCAGAGCAGCTTCAGAAATCTGGGCAATGAACAGATGACACAATTCCATGGAGCACAGTTCTACCAACTTTAAATCAGCTTAATAGCACACTAATAATATTAACAAAAGAAAGCATATGGCAGTGAGGTGTAAAAATACTAATTCCACATTTATTTATTTACCCTCATGAAAGATAAGGATTACACACACATTTCTTGACATAAAACTAGGCAAATAGTGTCCTGATGGTGGAAAACCAATTCCCTGGCAAACCAGGCAAAAGTTATCATAAGAACCTCTGAAAGCTGAACTGTTTTGTTGCAAACTTCTATAGTTTCTAACTTCAACACATGTAGTCCAGGTAGAAAACAGCCTTTACGTTGGGACGATTTACTGTTCCATATAAAGAGCTCTTTATTCCATCAATGAGGTTTTTATGCAGTAAGAAAGCAGAGAACAGAACTATAGTAAAGGCATTTGTTGATGGAAAGTGACCCAAACAACTAAGGTGACCCAAAATAAATGTGATTTTTAAAAAGAAATCATGTATTTTACATTTGCAATTTTCATGATCTGACAGGTGAGCAGTGGAGTGCCCTGCACTCGGCAGGGCTCCAGCTCACACATGTCAAAAAGCAACCTCTCCATAGCTCTCTCCACCCTCAGCTATTGAAATACAGGATCAAACTTCACTTCTTAACTGGATTCATTATGAAAAGGAAACAGAACATCCTCATAGCTGATGAGAGCAAAATTTTTGGTCTAGTGAGTCAGAAATATCAGAGTCTTCCTTTTCAAGCTGCTCTCCATGAAAATCACACACAGAGCTTGGCAGGTCTACTGCCCTCACCCTGCTGAGCCTTCCTACCACAGAAAAGATAACTGGCCAGGCACATATGTATACAAACATCTGCTCAGAAATTAAATGAGAAACCTAACTAAGCAAGCCATATTTGCATTTTAAAATATGAATATATTGTCTTATTGGAGTACTGGAATCATTCGACATAAATTAAGAGTAAGGCAGGCAGCCTTTCCTCACAGCTCTATGGAGCCATAAAATAAATGTGGGCTCCCAAGTCACAGCGAGGACATGCAACCTCTCTGACAGCTACCTCCCCACATCTCCAAGGCATTGTAAAAAAAAAAAATAAAAAATTAAAAAATAATGTATTTAGCAACATGCTTCTGTTGGATAAAGACACAGGTTGACATATCTCATTTAGGAGACAGTCTTTGGATCGAGACCTCAGTGTTCAGCTCAAAAGGGCAGCCTTTTTTGTTTGTTTTTGCTTTGTTTTATTAATTTAATATAATACAAGTGCTTTATAGGAATGAAGGATACTTTCATGTAACTGGGGCAGGGGGGAAGGTCTGCCCAAGACAGGAGACATCCAGTAAGCAGAGGACTATAATTAAGCCAGATCACTGTCACACACTGATTTTGTATTCTCCGAAGAATATTCAGAGATCCAGACAACTCACCTGAGTCACATAGTGGACTTCATCCACAGCATATTTTTTCTTGAAGAATTCAGGGGGATGAATCCTTTGGAAAACAAAAGAAACATTTGGGTTTAGATTTACTATTATTTTTAGTAAGACACGGACAAAGAAATAATATCCTGTAGTATCACAACCATAGAATCAGATGCAAAATATTTTAATAATCTTTATCCTTGGCTACATTTCTCAAAATAAGAGGTTACATAGAAAGATGCCATAGTTAAACAAAATCAGTGTGCTTTAATCCAGTCTATGATTGATACATAGATTTCATAGTCTCCTCCTGAATTAAAGGGGTTTTTTTTCCCCTTCACTCTACACAAGACCATTCTGTTAAAGACTTCTGACGTGAAATTTGTATATAACTTTCCAACTTGTGAGACATTGGAAGAATGTGGAAATAGCAGAAGACCACTTTGCACTGTGTTATATTCATGGAATTAATAAATCATTTTTCTACCCTGTGAACATGAAGCAGACTGAGGGCTATTAAGACTTGGGCTCTGCCATCTCTATTCATCAGGACACCAGAGTTCCATTCCTCTAAACCAACAGGGGACTTGACAGATCCATG
This sequence comes from Ceyx melanurus, assembly GCA_024611195.1. NCBI lineage: Eukaryota > Metazoa > Chordata > Aves > Coraciiformes > Alcedinidae > Ceyx > Ceyx melanurus. The sequence continues at coordinate 18,066 of JANHGL010015440.1, read as the reverse complement.
TTCAAAACTAAATCAGTTCTGCTGTTTTCTACTGAAGACTATCAGAGAGTAAATACATAGTAATACAGTAAGTACATAGTAAATGTAATTCTGAAAATGGGATCTCAAAAAACAAACAACACAAAAGAACCAAAAAAAACCCAACAAACCAAAGAAACAAAACACCCACCCAGTTTACATCCTGACATAGATTAAAAAAAAAAAAAGAAGGAAAAAAACACTGTTGGAAGAGCTGGAGTTTGGAGGGTTTTCATTTTATTCCTTTAAGCTTCAAACAGTACTGGGCTGAGACATGAACACCACGAAAATGTTTATGGGTGGGGCTCCAAATCAGTAAACCACAGATTTTTAAAAATTTATTTCTGTGAAAGTACTTCCCTAAAGTAATAGCAGAGTATCTCCCTGTACCTCGCCTTTCACAGCACTCCTGTGCTTCCTATCACTGCTGGAGATTTCAAACCAATTATCATTTATCGTCTCACCTTAGCTAATTTCACATAAAAATTAAAAAAATAACTAAATACTCTATTTTTTCCTTACCCTGTATTTTATAGATCCTTCACCTGTAACTTTCTCATACTCTGTTTCTCCTACAGGCATCTCCTTTTTTGCTCCTTCGTTCCTCACACATTAATATTCCAGAAACATCAGGAGCAGATTTAGCACTTTTTGGTTTTGTTCTCTTTTATAGTCTCAACAAATTCATCTGGTATCAGAAGAATCCCAACTGTAAAACCAGCTAATTTATGGCCAACAGTAATTTATGGTAATACATGCTCTTTGGAGTAATACCTCAAAGAAACATTTACAATTAGCTGCATTGTTTGAATCAACTGTTTCTCGTAAATATTTCTTAAAAGTATGCCCACAAATGTGCTAGATTTTATTAACTTCATTCAATGCAGTTTAAGTAAAAGTAGATCTCACTTTCCAACATGCCAATGAGAAAAATCCTGTCTTTTCACAAGCTGCTTTTCAACAATTTTATTTTTTGATGCCTTCTATAATTGTGTTGTCTACAGCACAGTGCTGCTAATTTAATTCTTTGTTTACTGTTAATATTAATCCATTACTGATTCCATGACAGCTGCAATCCTCCCAACATCTCTTCTTATGTACACTACCACTCTTAAGAAACAATAGTAGATCATCATCCTTTCAAGGCTGAGCATTTTTTCCTCTACTTTGAGAAAAAGAAAACAGCAGCTTCCTACAATCCTCCATTCTTTCTCTCTCAGTTATTAACTAGGTCATCTTCCAGATACTTTCAACTCCATCACACTCTAATGACAAGCTGTCACATTTTCCAGATGTCTACCTCCTTGCTGGTCTTGTTGCTGCCACCTCACTCAAAGGTCAGACAGACTTCTAGTACAAAGTTGAGAGCCAGACTTCTCAGCTCCTCTGATGCACTCAAGGCTCTGCCTCACTTCACCCAGCATCTCTGATTAGATGGTAAAATAACTTCACATACACTTCTCACAAACTGCCATCCCCTACCCATCTCACAAGAGTCACAACACTTCACTGAAGTTACCTTGAAAGTCTTGGAAGACTTCTGCAAAGTCCAACCCTATTGCAGAACCATATAGGTGGAAGGAAAAAGTGCACATGGAAGTGTACATCACAGGAGCAAAAATCTCAGTTGTCACACACAGAAAAGCAATATAGGAGGCACGAAAAAAAGCTCAAAGAGGAGCAAAGATGATCCTCATTGACACCTTTCCATAATCTCTCTAGTCTCTTCAATATCTTCCCCAGTGTATCAGGGATCTGTGAAAAATTATTATGCACCAATCTCATAGATCCTGTTAGAAAGTACCACTGCAAAGTTTCTTAGCAGATGCAGGGCTCAGTATTCTTTTTTTATCCAATTCAAATGCAAACCAGGCTAAAGTGTAGCACTGACCATCGATGTCACAGGGAAGTACCTTCCACAGAATGCTCACTCACATCATGAAAATTAAATGTTACATTCAGTTATGATAATTTCAAGTACATCCCATATGTCACACAGATGAGGAGTACTTCTCTCTATAAATGACTCTCAGCAGGTAGAATAAGTTAATTGGTTACAATTTTTAGGTTTGTCTTTGTCTTTTGTAATGCAGCTATGGGCTGCCAATTCCAAAATTCTGATTAATCACTGCAGAGATTACACAGAAAAAAACCCACCACAAGTCATTAATTAATTAGAAGGATTACCCATGTGGAAGTCATGATCCCAGAAACTATTGAATCATTCTCTCCTTACCTATCAAAAACCCCACACACACCTTTTGTAAACTGGTGTGACAGAAGCAATGGCCTGATTTTTAGATGCTGGGGAGGGAAGGGGGTGCAGAACTTGCAAAGATTTTTAGATTCCCTGTAAACATAAATTAACAAAAAATGAACAGAGAATAATACACTTTAGTGTATTTTTTTTTCATTTGGTGTAACCAGATTCACAGTCATACATGGCAAAATGTTTAAAAGACAAGATCCTTCATCAAATCCAAACATAATCACACCAATATAGATTTTGCCACCATCTTTGACAGACCACAGTATTATCATTGTTGCCACTCCAAAGTAATCCTTTAAATATCCTTTAAATAATGACTTCTCTGTTTACCAGTAACATGAAAAGCTCTGACAACCTACCTATAAATACATCCTCCAAAAAAAAATTTTCCATCTTTTATACAATTGGACAAAATTCAAAACTCAATTTTTTGGCAGTATTTTAGTAACTATGTTGTGTTTCCATTTTAAACCCAATAAAAACTTGGTCTCATTGTCTAAAACCATTTAAAAACTGTTGTTCATTACATTGCACAAGAATTCATAACAGCAAATCTTTAGAGATTTGTACAAATTTGACATTACTGTAAGAATTCCATTAAGTAAAATTTCTTTGTATTTTAAAGGACTCTAGAGCAATAGCCTTGTAATATCAACACGATATAAGAGCATTCTAGTTTTCAGAACTGCATTCAGAAGAGAGGTACAAATGAGACAGATCTAAATCACAAATGCCAAAAAAAACCCTGTGAACAGAATTTATAACAGCTGATAGCTGCTGCAGAAGAAACACATCCAAGCCAACTGCTAATATATTTGCAACCTAATTGCTGATATACATTCATATGCATATGCTCTCATTTGCATATAAACACTCTTCTAGACAATCTTCAATATATGTAACAACTTTTTCTTACTGGTTGATTTGTAATTACATGTTTTAAAGCTTCTAGGACAGATTTTCAGGTTTTAGTTTTTACAGTGGATCAACTCCAAAAATGAAATTCAGCTTTCCTGAAGTAATCCAATTTAGTTTTTCTTCAGCATTTGAGTTGGAGTTCCTAATTCAAGATTACTTACTGTACTGCATAGCCTAGAATGTAAAACTATTCTTGATGGAAAAAAATATTCTTAGTGGCATGTTAATCACATACATTTGATAAATTCTAGTTGGGACTAATGTCAAAACATTTTCTACAAATTCTACATTTTGTTACTAAACTATTAAAGAAATGCACTCTAATAGATACGTACTAGACACCTCAGAAATGATCTGAGCACCTTTAGCAAAGCAAGTCAACAGCGGGAGCCAAGCTTCCTGGTGTGGCAAGTTGACTGCCTTATCTCCTGTAAAAGCTGCACAGGATTCCTCTCTCCCCACAGCACAATCAAAAAGCTTTAGCTTTCTGCACCCTGTCACTCCAAGAAAACAGACCACTGCATGAGCCAGTTCTGCATCAGTCCACTAACAGCCACTCAGTCCAAGAAAAAGTCAATTGAATTGCAAGGTACCTCCATGGGACTGCCTCAATTTCAGTGCTCCTTCTACATACCTTACATACCTGTAAGTGATCCACAGTCAGAATAAGCACATGGATTTAATTTTAGTTTTGATTTCTAGATGCTTTCATTTTTCATTTTTGTCTTTGATGCTATATTAACACTTTGCCTTAAGCTTGTCCTGACATCCCCCCAGGTCATTCAGATCTCCCCATTAGCTAAATTGTGATCAGCTTATCACAACAGGGAGACGTGAGAACCACCAGCAATCTTAGAAGTATTACAGTTTTGATGTTTACTTATACATTACAAAAGATTGTTCACTTCTGTTGCTTTACACTTCCACCATTTACAACATAACTTTAATATTAAGATTTTATTTGTTTTACAGAATTCCTTAATTCTTCACGTCTGACTTTATGTCTTGAAGCTACTCTGAAGGAAGGGTGTCTTGCTTCACTGGTACAGACAAAAGCAAGCAACAGGAGTATCCTAACCTGAATTCCCATGTGAGGTAACTGTTCTCCCACAAAAGGAAATATTAAGTTAATACCACATGGCACAGCCAATAAAGCAGTAATACAGGCTGTCCAACCACACATGATATCAATGATAATACATTAGGGCTAAATAATGAGAATTACCTGCAATTTCTATACAACAAATCTGGCTTTGAAAAAAATAACCAAAACAACACAACAAACAAACCCGCTGGCATTAATTTAATGTATTTTTAAAAAGAAACAGTAGGAACCTCTAAATGAAAGTCAACATCCATTCTGAGAATCTCTTAGTGTATCAGGGAGGAAAACAGCAAATACTGACACAAAGAAGACATGCTATACAAAGAGTTATCTCCTGCAACTAAAATACAAATCCACAAATCCTGTCCACTACTTGCTTTCAGATCCACAGGTCCTAACAGTTATCAGAAAGTGATGCTTTCACAAGCAGTAATTCAAGGACTTGATATAGTTGGAACAGCAACAGAATAGGCAAATGTTAAAGACACTACTCATGACAAAATGTAAAGCAAAAGGGTTTCTACATAATAATGTTCAGGATACATTGTTCTCTGAAAAGGTGCTACAATTATTATTGCCTGAAACGCATGAAAACCTGTTTGAGCTCATATCACAAAATCAGAAGAGAAAGATTCTTGATGCAGTGACACAGAAAAGCTGAAACTAGCCAACTTCACAGTAAAGCTTTCTGCTTACAGATACAACAGTATGGCTCCCTCCTCACCCCAACTTTCACATTCAGAGTAACTGATTGAAAACAGCACTTTATGACAAATTCACTCTCTTGATCAAACAGTCTCTACTAAGCAAAGCAAATGTCAACATTAGCCTGCACATGGCCCTGCAGCATGCACACATTTACTGACAGCAAGTCATTGCATGACTTACATCACATTTTTCCTCACGTGAGGGGAGACACATGCACGAATCATACAAGCAGAGTTCATCAATTGAAGTTCCACACAGTCAACAACTCATTTCTCAGGTCTTGCCAGAATGAGCTTAAAGCAGAGTAAAGTTTCAGTAAGACTGCATACAAACAATAAGAACCCTGGCAGAAGTTCAAGTAGATTAATGAATACATCAGCAAAGCATATAGAGCTGAAGGAGGAAGAGGGACACAAAAGAAATGTTTTAACACTGTCAGATTCACCACTAAACTCCCTCCTCATTACAGTATCATCAAGTTAACAGATGGCAAAGCATTAACCAAACAAGGGGGTGTTGAGAACTGCTACAAAGAACAACATGGGAGGCTTTACAAGATGCCAGCAGATGTTCCTGACTTATAAGGGTGATTACATATTTTTGGACAACAGGAGTTTCACTACCTCAAACAAGAAGATTAAAAGGCATCAAGCTAGATTTAAACCAAACAATACTAATGGGTTTGCTGTTATCACAGGCAGCCTCCAGCAATGTCTTGACTACCTTAATGTTACTCCCTTACCACATTTCTCTAGATTTCTGTTTGATCCTTAGAAAGAAAGAAGTACCTGTAAACTCAGACTCCTTGCTCTTTCTGATCCAAAGCAAAATGGATTTGAGAAAATAACAGAACTGAAAAGAAGCTGAACTAAAGATAAAGGCTGATGCTGGAGTGACTGGAAAAGGTAACTGGGCTGTAACTGAAGCCACATCTAGCAGAGGGTCAGAATGGTAAGAGTCCACATGCATAATGCTGGACCCAGGATGCTGGGGCTATGATACTGGGCTTTCCAGTGCTATACACAGATATGCAGAATAACTATGAACATCATTTGACTTAGGAAATCAGAAATAAAGTGTTGAGGAGACTCTCATGGTTCTTCCAAATAAAAGCCAACCTCAGAACCACCTATTTCAACTACTTCAAATCCAGTCTCACTGCTCCTGCTCAGCTATTCCCACCACAGGCATTCCCCAAAGATGCGAAGATCTTTAGGCTTTTTATAAATTCTACCTTAAGAGGCAGTGCTGCAATTAGACATTCTAGAGATACTATCAAGAGCTTACCAAAAACCCCAAACCACAGAAAACTCACAATTGGTAACCTTTGCTTTATTTCACTCTGCAAATAAAACTCTTCCTTGGAGAGAAGGGCTTTACAGTAGTACAGAAAACTGTAACAAAAGGAAATGTTTAGACACTGAAATCTCTGAAAGACAACTTCTAGCACAAGACTGGAGACAAATACTCATTAGAAAACTCTCTTGCCCCCCAAAAAGGCACAAAGAGAATTACAGTGGTTGAAGAGGGCAAATAGAATTTCTAAGTCACTATATGATAACAACGTTCTGTTCAAACACTGGTTTCAATTTGTGCTTTTTAACTGAGAAAGTTACATACTGAATCTGTCAATAGCAGATGTTCTGCTTTTACTTTGGAAAAATGCCTATATTGAGGGGAAAATGAGCAGTTTTTTGTGTCCCACACATAAAAGAGCCATAGCAAGCTCTTGAATGTGTACATCATGTACCATAGCTCCCATATCATTCACAACAGCATGAAAGAAAGCTGTACTGATGTTTTACAGCAGTATTAAGATGACTTGAACAGCTTTAAGAAGGGGATGGTAATATTCCCATCTTACAACTTGTAAGGAAAAACTAAAGCACACAGAAATTAAAGGAACTTGCCACAAAAACTCACAAGCATAGAGAAAATGTAGAAACTACCCAAGCAGTCGGTGAGTGATCCACTATGCCACGTTGCCCCTGTAAGACAAAGAAGTATCTGGCATCTCCCAGGACTCGGGTAGAGGCCACACGCCCTGACACTGAGCTCCAGCAAGCTCACGGGCAAAACAGTACACAGCAAGTAAAATACATTCTGCCTGCTTTTCACTTGCATTAAGCTTTTAATAAGTATAAATATTGATTATACTTTTCCCTATCCTATTTTGCAAAAGCTGGGGATGTTTTTTCTTCTTTTTATGTTTCTCAGCAGAGGTAACACCCTTTCTGAGCCCTTCCTGAGTGTACAGGCACAGCAGAGGTTACAGAGTGTAAAAAAAAAAAAAACAAAACAGTTAACAACAAGAGCTGAGAGCATGGGATTTTAGAGACACAGGAACAGAGGCACCACTGTCAGCATTTCACTTGAGAGATTTTAACTGTCAGCCTTCTTAAACCCAGGCCACCCAGCAGCTGTGAGCTCTGCACTCGAGGCAGCTGTCCAGCAGAAGCAGGGTGGAGGTGCAGAGCACTGCTGGGAAAACCCCATAGCTTCCCTTCATGTCAGTCCTGGGGAGGAAAAACAGGCAGCACACTTGATCAAAAGAAAACTTGGATTCCCTGATAGTCCAAAATGTTATCAGCAGTTTATATTACTGAACACAATACTCCTGCAAGCACATTACATCAAGTATAAAGTAAGTAATGCCTGATAGGGGTTATCAACATTCCCTGTTGTACCACAGGAATGAGATGTGTGTAGGCAAGACTTAACTTTCTCATGCTGTGTTCTGAAGCCACATCAGGATATTAAAAAGCTCTGGTGCAGCACTGCCAAGCACATTTACTTAATACTGCTTCTATTTCTCAATACAGCCAAATAAAAAAAAAAAAAAAAAAAGAGAGGAAAAAGACGTATTTTAACACTAAATTGCCAACTTGTGCAAGTTAAAGGTGTATGACTATAGAGATTGCCTATCAATAGACTGATAGAAATTACTATTATTGTTTAAAACATTCTCAGGAAGAAATACAAGGAAACTTAAGCAGCTAGAAAGAAAAGATTTTTATAAATCATTACTGAATGAGTCAGTCATAGAAACAAGAGACATTCGTGGTGGATCAGTAAGCCTTGTGGACAATTATAAAACTGGGACAATGACTAAACTAATCATTTGAGAAGTCAGAGCATTCGAGCAGCACTGTTTAGAGAAAAACAATCATCAGTAAAGTGGCAAGAGCAATACAGACACTAATTATTCTGTAAAAGTAATTTTTATGCACAGAAGAAAAAAACCTGCAATAAATGAATGGGAGACAAGAAATGGAAATCACTGTACTATGAAGAGAATTGGAATCATGGAAATAAGCAGCAGGGGGAATTGCACAAGCAAGTCTCGTCAATCAAAACCAACCAGCTTTATTTGAAAGGATCAGATGAAGGGTAAAGCAACAGATGCACTATCTGAGTAATAGTAAAATATTTGATCAAAATCTCTCTCATGGCTTACTCTCCCAAACCAACTCAAATTGGCTTGGAACGCTGTGTGACCTGAAACTCAATGACTAGTCATAATAAAAAAGTGAAAAGCCTAAAGCAGAAAATAGAAATTAAAAAAAAAAAAAAACAAGATAAAAAGATGAGCTTTACAAGGGCTGGGAAACCCTCCAACAGCCACAGTGAAAATTGATGAATCAATTTAGACTGATTTCTCAGAAGTTAAAGTGATAAACAGCAACGGACTGCAAGTCTTGATTAGTGGAATACTGCAAAGACTGAAATTAGTTCTGATGCTCTTCACAAAGAGAAACACAACTGAATAACTGAGTATCTTCATGAGATCCACAGATGGCACATGCAGGTGTTAACAAACTTTACAGATAAATTGCAATTGCCAGTCGGTACTAAACAGTAATAAGATGACCTAAAGTGATTAAAAATGGATTAATTTTTTTTAATAAACAGCAAAATAAATATTCAGTAGGTAGAGGGAAGGGACAAATGACCCTTCTGAGTTTACTGAGTACATAGCTCCAGAGTGTGCTAAGGTGATGAGGGCCTATCTGCATCATAACAATAAAGCTCACCTAGAAAATGTTCTTCATACCTGCAAAATCTACATCCCAAGCAGCAATTACAATGATTTAGAGTTCATGCCTTACAGCACCCACGTACACATCACTACCTTTCCAAAGAGCTGTCTCCAATTTCAGCTTGCACTGAATGGGTTACTACAGACCTTGACTTCTTGTAGCCAAGTCTAGGACTAATTAATGAATCAGACTCAGACACCATGGTATAGTCAGATAAACACACCGTGCTGTACACAATTTAACACTCACAATTATTCAAAATACAAATGCCACAAGATTTCCATGATCCTCATTAAGAAAAAAAAGAGATCAAGAAAGCAATTCCTTAGCTTCTAATTTTCATGTACAGTCTGTATGGAGGGGGAAAAAAAAAGTAAAAAGCCTAGATTGCCTGAAAAACTTTTTATTTTTTATTTTCTTTAATTTTTAAAAAAGAATTTAGGGGAAAAAAGCAAACAAAAAACCACACCCACATTCTTCTGCACTTTTCTCCAAAGGCAGTAAACCTCACAGCTTTGCTGAAGTCAGTCAAATTTAATCACCAAAAACCAAAGGTTGATTTTGGTTGTAAATTGGAAAATGATGACAATGTTTAAAGAAAGCTATCACATTAGGTCACTGAGAAATTATTAGCATTTGCCAAGCATTTCATTGTGCTTTACTACATCTCCAAAGTGCCACACCAAGGTTCAACTTTGCAAATCAGATAGCTTCCAATCAAATTCATGGAAAAAACATTACTTACAGTGGATGCAATGCTAGATTAATGTTGTTACACTTACAATCAGCCAGCAGAAAACACAGGAAATGACACATAAATATTGCTCTGTCCCATTTCATGTGTATTTCTAAAGTTAGAGCATGAAAGCGTTAAATATTTTTGTTTGCCATTAAAAACACTCTTTATGTGGCAAGGCAATTAAGTTATTTTGGCATCCTCTCCACATAAAGCAGCTGCTGTACAGTATGTTTTACTTTATAAAATATCTTTAATCAGCACACTGTCTAGTTCTGTCATTTATAATTAAGGAGCTAAATGGCAGGTGCAGCATTAATTAGTGAAATTGAAGTCTCTGTGCAAGACATGCAGCCATACCAACTTAATGCTTCCTAGGAACAGAAGGGATTGCTAACAGCTCTGCACCACAAACTTAACTCAGCAAGACCATGCTGAGAAAGAGGGTCATTTACGACACAGTTACGCTTCTGGAGCCTTTACAGTCTTGTATTACCAGATTAATTCCTTAAACTCTTCTGCTGAATGTAAGAATAGAAAAATACTTCAGGAGTACAAAAGCCAACCCAATAACCCATCCCCTGAGAGTCTTTGTTTCTGCCTTACAAACAAAGGGAGGGGCAGGGGGCAGAGGTACAGATGAGAGATAAGAAAGCAGATCTCTTAGCTGAAACATTTTCCCAGCCAACAACTAAGAAACGGGCCAGCTCAACATTTGGAAAAATGCCCACGCTCAAAATTTTAAAATAGGAGAACTGTTGTTGCAATCCCTTCCAAAGGCCCAGAGTAGGATCACCAGCCCTACAATCACCCCCATAACAATTCCGTGGTGTGGGTTAAGGGGTTGTGGGTTTTGGGGAAAACAGACACAGTCTTGTGAATTAAATTAGATCTCTTCTCCCTTTTAAAACTGCAGAGCTTATTTTGGCTTGAAGGATTTCTGAAAGATAGACTTACAGCTATTCACAATTCTTCAGAGCACACACATTCAGCAGGAAGTCCTACAAGACAAGTAGTGCTTCCAAAGAAGTGACAGTCACACTCCACACAGCTACTGCACAGTGCTGGGTCTTTGGAAGCCCACAGTCCAGGGTGGTGCATTCATCATCTCCACGCTCACCTGTTCTACAGAGCTCCCCAGGCACCACCTCAGCAAGCAAAACTGTTCATAAAAGCAAGTGTAGTTGGTAAGATTAAAATAATTATGAGACCGTGAACACTGTAAGCTAATGTCAGCTCATCAACACACAAAGGCTCTCAGACAATTCATTCTTCTTGACTGAAGGCTGCAATTTGAAAGAAATCAAGAAGCCCCACTTCTGCATTACTTGAAGGCAAGAACCTTTCTGACTAATAAGCTACAGTTTGAACACCCCTGAAACACATGTCCTTTCAGAAGGACAGGTAAACAGTACATCAAACTGTATATTCACTCATTCAGGAGTAGCACAGAGCCTCCTATATTAATTTTAAGAGAATCTATGTATTTCTGCCTAAACTCACATACCAGATTCACACACCTGTCTTAAATAGAAAACAATACAAACACCTGGCAAAGCAACTGCAGCCTGTGCTATGAATTAGAAGACCAGCTGTAGACCTCTGCAAAATGCCAACCTTGCAAATATTATACAAGGCATTGTATGAAATGTTTCTTCAGTGGGTAGATAGTGCATTCCACATGCACAGGAACAAGCACTTCCAAGGCAAACTACAGCAGATAAACAGCAGTGGGTGGAAAGCAAACTAATCTGTGTTCTTCTTTCAGTGCTAATTTTGACTTACAAAAAAAAAAAAGTCTTCTGGGAAGGAACACAATCCCTAGCTGTGTGCAATCCCAAATGCCAACCAACTTATGAAGCAGAACTGCTACCAACTCACAAATGAATTATTCACCCATCCTCTGACAGTCAGAAAAAGTACATGACCACAGCTGACAGAAGAGAAAACAAAGATTCAAACAGGGATTCAGGAAGGATAAGGAAAATTTAAAAAACAAGGATGCTGTGATAAAGACAACAGCTACACTATGCAAGAAGACACAATGACAACAAACCACTTTTAACCAGACTTGTGTAAATGAACCAAAAATGAGTGCCACACAAACAAATCAAAAAGCTCACCATTTATAAGCACCACAATATTCTGTTTGAAAATGAAAAATAAGACTGTGGAAAATAAAAATAAGACTTTTCAGATTAGGCACAACCAGTGTAGGTATCAAACAGCTGATCTGAACTAGCAGGAGACTTAGGGGTAGGAAAAAGATTTGTCTATAAATGGAACAAGTGCCACTAGAGAACAGACTTTAGAGAGCACATGTGGGGGGGAGGATTAAACAGAACCAACCCTCCCAGGCAGATGCAGCTCCCAGCTGAAATATTTCACACAGCAGTGTGAAATATTCAGACATTTTTATGCTATCACTAACAATTTCAGTTCCCAGGAAGGTCTAAGACAGTGATATTCATATAAACTCTCTGAGAAGACAGCAGCCATGCCCTACCATATGTTCTGGCACAGTTCAACATATGGGATTGGTTGTTATTGTTTTCCTTTTCCCCAAATTAGCATTAAAATATAAGTGATGGCTTCAATTAGAAGTGAAGTAACCTGAGCTCAGAACACTGAAGTAGAAGTAAACCAATATTCTGAAACAATGAGACAATGAAGAAATTTACAGTTTGTTAGATGGTATAAATACAATTATGACTGAATGAACACATAAATAAATCAATTCCTCCACTACTATGGCACTAAGCAATATTTACTAGTGATGTGGATAGAGAGATATTTATGGCATACTCACAGAACAGATTTAAAATTGCATTCCCAATCTATCAGTGCATAGAAGAGTATCAGAGGCTAAACTCTCTTTACTAGTTAACGTGTTTAGACAACACAAGATTTCTACTCTTTTTTTTTTTATGGTTCCACTTCCTTTCACAGATACCACGAGGAGATACATGGTTTCCAGTTCTAAAGAAATTCTCTATTAAAGAGTGATGGATCATTTGAGATCATATGATCAATACTAACTTATCACATTTTGTATCACTGTATGTACACAGCACCATAAATTGACACCAAATTATTCACTGGAATCTGATCAAACTGAAATAGCATTCCAGCTCTACTGACAGTTACATTATATGAAGTATCAGATATATAGGAACATGGGTAAAAGACACATCTTACTTTCCCATCCAAACTGCATAGCTCTCAGGGAGTTGTGGAACAAAAAGCATGGATCTTCCAGTATCAACATCTACTGCTCCAAAGCAGCCTGCTTCAGTTACTCCAAAAGTCCAGTGAAAGTAAGATTCCTAGATTAAGACAAAATACATTCTTAAAAGAAAACCCTCACTTCTACCAGCTCCAAAAATACACTACAGTACATACTGATTCCTACTTCCACATAGCTAAAAGAGATCACTCTTGGGGAAGTGGTTTAGGTCTAAATCTTTTCAGACTGGTTAGTTGTAGGTTCCAATAATACCAATCTCTCTGTTGGCAACTGAAAAGGATCATAAATTAATAGGCTGCCAAAAGAAATAAACAGGTCAACTCAGCATAACATAAACCACACAGTGAAATACATTCTTCCAGTCTAGAATTAGGAATTGTAATAGCAGGAATAAAATCGTGTGACATGAGCCAAGGCAGAAGCAGAGTGCAGATTCATTGGGCTGTGATGGCAGAATGCTGAAGACCCAGAGAAGATGAAGCTGCATTAGAAACAGTTTTAGCTAAGAGCTATTTTAAGAACAAGCAAGTGAAAAATAAAACAACCAGCGAAGTTTAGTAAGGACAGATAATATACTCTGATACCCTGAAAGGTGCATCTCCTCTAAAAACAGACCATTAACTATATTAAGATATATGCTATCTACATTAGAATTTACTGGTTTCCTCACAACATACAACAGAACATACAAGTACTTCAGGATCAGTCTAATTTGAGAAGACACACTGTAAATTCTAAGATACATCCTGTCTTGTGGAATATACTATTTATAAAAACTTAAAATACATTTTTTCTATCAATTAATGCAGTTTAGGTCCACTGTAACACGTTTCACTACAGAAAGAAGGTTGTTTTGGGGGTCACAGACAAGACTGAAAAAAGTTTTTTCAGAAGTATTCACTGATGTCTTTAACATCACACTAAACATTAACAGGCAGTAAGGCCTTTGACAGGGTTAGGCACTTTAAACCAGGTAATAAGCCTGAGTACTAAAACACTGAAAGAGAGAGTAACTCAAAGCTGAAGCAGCACTGTTATAAAGAAGTCAGTTTATTTAAGCAAAGCAAGGCAACACACTTATTGAGAGATAAAGGGAAAAAAATAATTTAAAATAGTTTAAAAATAAATGCAGCTGAAGAGTGTTTCTTAATTTGATTTGCAGTTTTGATTCAGGCCTTACCTGGCGAAACAAGATCCCAGTATCAGTACAGTATCTCTGGGTTTCTTCTCCACCCTGCAGCAGAACAACTGAATTCTTCTGGACATCCTTATTCTGTCTCAGGCGGTCACACAGCCGTCTTCTATTCAAGGCAAAGAGGGCTACAGGCACTTTCAAGGTCTCATTTCCCAGCCAAAAGGAGGGTCTGGAAAGATTTTTTAAATTGACAATTAATGGAAGACAAAGACAGTGGTTAGCATGATTCAGACACAGAGTGTTTGTTATTTTAGAGCAGAAAAGGCAGTTTACTTCAATTCTACATCAAGATGCTCATCACTCCAGGGAACGAGGAGCAGCAGACAAGCATGGTGCTCAGGCAATGATCAAACACTGCTCATAGGAGTACTAAAGGAAAAAGATAGCAACAAGAGACAGGGTTGGCTGCAGCTATGGCCCACAGCATGTCACTTGTTAGGTTCCTTTAGGTAAAGCAACACGAAAAGTAGGTGCAGAAAACAGCAGCAGCCTAGATCAGTTGAGCAAACGCAAAACAGAATTAGTTCTGAGTTACTGAAAACAGAAGTGGAAGGCTACACGAAGTATGACAAATTTCAGCAAGTCCTTCTAGAAAATGTTCAGTAGCTGAAATGGGGATTGGAAAGAAAAGATGATGGATACAAGATGCAGGACAACAGCATTTTCCATAGTCAGTATCTGCAAATTCCTTTCCTATGTATGTAGGTTTCTTCTATGCATACAAGAGGCTTCAGCAAGTGACTGAACTCACTCTCATGGGCACTAAAGCATGCCCCAGATACCAGTGACCTCCTGCTGCACATCATTTCCTAAGGCAACACAAATGTGCTAAGAAAGCGCAGAAAGTTTCTGATTTACTCAACCGAGTGGCAACTGGGAGAATATGGTTTAAAAGTAGATAGGTCCCTTTTAAAATAAACTGGTTATTAAGTAATTTAAGGTGTTTAAAGTACTACAAGAATACATTACTGATTCACTCACATTTGCTATGGATCCCTACCTGCACTTTTTGGAGCTTTACCAGTAGAAGCACAGTAGCTTGTTGTAGGATCTTTTTTTGTTTTATTTCAAATCACATAAACTAAGAAGAATCTAACAGCAATAGCAAAGTTGTGCTTTGGAGCTTCAGTATTACAGATTATAATTGCTTTATCAAAAATATCCTATGATTTAAGTCCAGTTTCCACTCCACCTCAGCTTCTCTTATCTTACTAAAGACTGACTGGTCATTTTGCATCACATATGCTTCTAGAGATGACAGAAAGGTGCAGATAAACTGCTGCTATGTTAAGATGATGAGAAACAAACCACCAAGGGACTTAACCTTAGAGAAGCAGAGTTCCACATCTTAATTATTATATAGTTTTCATAGGCAATCTGAAAGGTAACCTTTGATTTATAGTGGCATAAAGTAACCTCCTAAAAGACTTTATCAGCATCACGAATGTAATCCTATCATTTCTTACTGCAGACACAGCATGAAAGAGCTAATAAAATATTTTATTTTACTTGTTTATAACTACTCAATATAGCAGCACATGTAATTTTAGGAGGTGAAGGCCCGTTCTCAGTAATCCAATTTGCCAATTGTCTGTGCAGGAGTTCAGCTGATGATGCACAAAACCCAAACGCAGTTATTTTTATTACTTTTCCCCCACACCTGACAACCCAGCACCAGGGCAGGTGATCATTACAGGCACTGCACACTACCTCTTACAGCACATCAACACAGCATGGAAGCACAGCCTAATATTTCATTTTGGGGTGCCCATGCCTGTATAAAGAGTGAAGCAAGTTCATGTAATCCTACCAAGAGCTACTAGAAGTTTTAAATCAGACATTGAACCTTAAACTAAACATGGGCAAGGCTTTTTGGGTGCAAAGCTGTGGCTCAGCAACTCAGCAATGCACAAAGAGGCTGTTATCCAAGCAAGATCATCCCCTACAGTGACTCCATGCCAGGGTCTGGAAATCATAGACCCACCTTACTGCAGGGATAAAATGCTATCCAATCTTTCGCAAATAAACATTAGTCAGTGTCAGAACTATTTGCAAGGCCAGGTCAGGCCAGCAAAGCTCAACTTCCTCATCTTCTCTAATCTAGAACTAGAATTCAGCCATTGCTCAGTCTGGTAAAGGCCTTCAACAGCAGCTGACAGCTCCCTGTTGGCTGCCACACACAATCTTTATGATTGCTTAGGCCCAAGCCCACACAAGAGCTTTTCTGTTTTATTATACTGGAAGTGAAATGTGTCTAGGAACATTAAACTACATCTGCTTCCTTAAAGGATATGTTTATTTTACCTGGAACTGTTGATTTTCAATGCTTGTTTCAGAAGTTCTGTATTTTCACAGTTTACATTTTATTACTATATGATCCATGGATTTGTTTTGATTTAACCATCAGAACACACTGCTAACCAAAAATCCTATTCTGTTTCAGTTTTTCTCACCATTTTTCAGTTAACCTTTTGTACTTTTGTTTTTTTCAGAAGAAAATTCACCAACTGGTGTTTCTGTGCTACTGAGGTCATGCAGACAGGATCCAGATTTCTATGAAGATAAGAAACCACTGAAACCACTTTGAATAAGTTATTTCTTTGTTGACTGGGTCTTATTTATTTGTTTTGGGCAACAGTCACCAACATCAGCCTGCGGTCTGATCAAATTTTAATATTTTTTCTACATCAAATAGATTAAATGCAAGATGTCTACATCAACAGCAGCACAAGCAAATCAGCAATACAAGGGACACAGTAAAAACATCTACCACCCTTTAAGGCAGCTAATGGATTTTTCTTCATTGTGAACTCAGGGCTCCTTGTAAAAAAAAAAAATAAATTCAACAACTTGAAGTCCCAGCCCTGTCTGATGCCCTAGAGACCCAGTCCAGCCCAGCATCATTCTCAGTGGGGCCGGGCAGGAGCGTCCCCACACAGGGAACCCATGTCAGCACTGGGACAAACCAGGGTCTGGAGAGGACTTCAGAGAGGAGCAACATCCTCCCAAAGACGAAAGAGTCAGAGTCAAGTCCCAGCTTGACCTTTTCTGGTAGGCATGAAAAGTTCCCCCTTCGTTTTGATACATTTTTAATGCAATCTTCTTAAAGAAATGGCTGAATTTACCTTTAAAGTGTGGGTGCGAATGACCCTGTACTACACAATCCACAGCCTCCTTTAAGCACCATTTCCCACCCCCAGAGTGCTCAGAGGGTAACCCGCGGCTCAGGAGGAGGCACTGCCCTGACGAGCAGGCTACTTGCGGAACCCCCGACGGCTCTACCACTGCCCCACGCAAAAGCAGCCCGGCCTCCCACACAAGCTGCACGGCCACGGGCCGCCACAGCCGCCGCGGGGGCACAGCCACCCTCCGGCACCCCCGACTCACCCGGCGAGACCCCGCCGGCCTCGCAGAGCCCCAGCCGCCGCTGGCCCCGTCAGGAGGCCGCGCAGCCTCGCCAGGGACCGGGGCACAGAGCCCGCGGGGCGCTGACACAGCCGCGGACAGAGCGATACTTACCCCGCCACCGCAGCCATGTTGCTTCGCTGGAGTCCGCCGGTCATGTGACGGCGGGGCCGGGACGGGCGAGGAGGGGCCGGGACGGGCGGGGCGGGGCGTGACGGAGGGAAACGTCTCCGGCCGCACCGGGGCAACTACGGCGGGCGGTGAATCTACCCCCTGGCAGGGCTAGCAGTGCCGCTTATCTGCGGGCACGCCCGCGCCTCCACGGAAGGGCCTCGGCGAGGGCCGGGACTTTGGCTCCTTGTCACCTGCGGGGCGGAGGGGGGGGGGGGGGGGGCGCGGCCCCCGGGAACCCGCGTTGGTTGGGG
>JANHGL010015439.1:31591-51941 GCA_024611195.1 Ceyx melanurus | reverse complement strand
TTTACATCAATGGGCAACTAAGAGAGAACTGAAGAAAAGTAATTCTAGGTGGAATTCATCTCCCTTTGACACTCCAAAGAGAAGCACAAGTCACTACCATGCCAGTGCTCCTAGGGTTTCTCTTAGGGTTCTAGAGAGCTGGTCAAGAAAGAGATAAGGATGGAGGGGAAGATGAGGAAGGAAGATAACTAAATAAAAAAACAAAAAACTTCAGGGCCATGATTCTGCTGCACACTAACATCCCATCCTTTGCATACAGTCCAGATCAGGTTCCAGGTCTAATACGTCACATCTATACACACAGTACTGGATTACAGTCCTCATGTAGGTAGCCAGGGGCCTGATCTGCACAGAAAAAGTAAAGCCCACAAGAGATGGGGCTGCAAAAAAACTGACTTACTGGTATGCTGTACTGTGGATATCCCTTCTCCTTCTGTCTGACTATCATTTGCTACTGCAAATACTGTGAAAATATAGTTTGTCCCAGGGATTAAGTCTCTAATTTCAATGTTGTTGATGTTAGATGTCCAGTTCCTGCTAGAGTTTCCATCTTCAACCTCTATCCTGTACATGTAGGAGTTGGAAGCAGTGTCATTCACTGTCCATGTTAGGTTAACAGAAGTCACACCAACATATTCCACCTTGAGATCCTGGACTGGGCTGGGCTCTGTGAAAGGCAAGAAGAAAGAGTAAAATATTTTAATCTTCAATATATTTGCTGACAAACATATAAAGGACTCTTTTCCCCCTCTAGCCAAATAACAGGTCTCTCAAACCAGCAACCAGCCTGGGGAAATAGTCAAGCCACCTGTATATGTTGCAAGTCTCCCCTGCTAGCTCTGCAATCTAATCTAACTCCTCCAGCTTCACTTCTTCTCAAGGAGTAGAACCATCCAGGTGCAGCAGTGACTGCCATCCTGCCTCAGCTGCCAGCTTCATGCAGGGCCACAAGATGGACTGGAATGTGCATCCTGCTGTTATTTTTCACTAAGCTGGCTATCTGAAAGAGAAAAGCCTTTGTGGCTGCACATGTCACACACCTCTCTTCTACACACACTATACAGTATCCTCTACACTACATAGAGTACTTCAGCTGTTCTCTCTTACATCTATATTTCAACTCTTTATGTCACACTATGTTTGAGCTGTTGCAGCTGTAACCTAAAAAGCCATTAGAAGGGAAGGGAGCCCAAGTCCAACAGCAATAAAACTAATTCAAAGCCATGGAATTAAATTGCCCTCCCAGTAAGCTGCACAGCTACATTGCTTTGACTCATGCTCCACTCCAGCAAAGCAGCTGGATCTGTGCCCCTGCAATGCTCTTTGCACTCTGGACTAGAGTTAAAATGCTTATGCAGTATAAAAGCACAGAACCCCCTGAAGATTCACATCCAGACACATTCCAAACCACTTACGTGTTCCGTTGCTCCCATCACTTATTGCCTGTTTGAGTTGTGACCCATCAAGGGTCCATCTTCCTCCATCGCTGTTGTTCCCATGTGTAGAGTTTACTGATAAATTATCATCATTGGTTCCTGTTTTAGTAGTTACATTTTTTGAGCTGCAGTCTTCAGTGCCTGAAAGACAGAATACAAAGCAGTATCTTTACAAAATCTGTTTCCCACTTGCAAAAGTTCAGTCATTCACAGATCCCACATACAGACCCCCCCAGTCCACTTCCCTCTCCCAGCTGTTCTCCTTCAGACATTTCACTGCACATTCCCTGGCTTTACCACTTCTAACTTCTCTCAAACTATCTGAATTAGGTTAAGAAATGGCCACATTATGATGTTCATTCACTGACTCTATTCTTGGGCTGGCTGAAAGCTACCGTGACCTGCTCTTCAGTGCATTTTTGTTTGAAAAGAATTGAACAAATTTGCAGCCACACCCTGCTCCTGCATTTCCCTGCTGTGTTACCAGGAGGTAGCTGCCCAACCTGGCACAGCAATTTGGTCAGTGCAGAGGCGAGAAGTTCTCCTTCAACTACTCCCACAGCGTGCTCCCGGGAGCGCCGAGGAGATGAGACATCACTGAGACACCTCACGCTGAGGTGGTGCAACAAGAGTGTGGAGAGAGCTGACTCAGGTCCTAAACATTCCAGGCTAACTCAGGCAAGGCTGATGTTCACTAGGAAAGTAGAAACCGTATCAAAGTACTTGTGGAAAAGCTCTGCCTCGTGAAAAGGTGCCATCTTGGCAAGCACAGCTGTTGCTACCCTCACTTCAGAAAGTCCTGAAAGCATCATGCTGGGGACTGCTTTGTTTTTCCTTTACATGTATTTTCCAGCCTAAGCATTACCAGAACTCTTTACAAACTGAAGAGTAATTAAAGAACACATTTATATATTTAAATAGACTTAAAAGTATTGCAGGAATTTAAAAAAAAAATAAATCTAAAAATTCTTTTCAGGATTTTTTTTTAATACTTAGCTGATACTGTTTGTTCTCTCTTAAAACAAATTAAGACAATGAAAGTTATACATCAAAAAAAAAGAAAACAAAAACAAACCCCAAACAAACCAAAAGTATTTAGCAACAGAATGATACTTACAGGCAATTGTACATCTGACCTGGAAAACAAAAATAAATAATAGAAATTAAAGCTTTAAAACTACCATAAACTCAAATAAAGTACAGACTATTTTAATTAACACAGGAGTAGGGAATCAATTAAAAAAAACAAAAACAAAAAACCCCAGACTTTTCAACCTGCAATTGATACACCTAAAAGTCTACTGACATAAAAATAACATCAGAATGATATCAAACTACTAAGAGAAAAAAACAACCAAACATACATCCTGGCAAAATGTTCGTTTCCACTTCTTTTTTTAAACCAGTTTATTTTGTCACAAAACCAGCTCGCTGATTATTTTGCACATATGACCTAGGAGATCTTAGTCAAAAGACACTTCAGGTAGCGCCTCTGACACCATCACACAAAAACCAGCAGATGTGAATAAGGTCTTTTTACTCATAACATTTTCCCTTTGATTCTATTACTGTATAAACTTTCTTCTTACATCTCACAAAAGGATAATTTGCCGTTTCTGCAGCAAACTCAGTGTAGTCAAAGTTCAAAACACAGTATACATTCTGGGATCGAGTTTGTATTACACGTCTGCATCCATGAAGCGTCAGCAGTTACCACGGAACTGCAGCCTGACATTACTCTGCTAGCAATACCGACAAGCACACCAGAATTTTGCTCTGAAAATGTTTTTTAGTCTTTCTCCTTCATGCGTTTACTTCCGAATAAGCCGTTCCATTCCTCTTCCCGTCGGTGCCAACTGCCCTGTAAACGGGCTCGTTCCTGTCCCGGCAGGTGGCAGCACAAGCTGCTGCGAAAGGAGCGGCAGAAGCCTCAGGCCGAAATCTGCCTGCGCTGGAGAGGAACACGGATTCCTCAGGACTGTGGCAGCCAGCGCTGCGAGTCAGGTACCGAACAGATTCCTGCAGCAATCCGAGCTGGGATTATGCGCCATTCACCTTGCAAAGCCACCTGTGACGAGGCAAATCCAAACGTAGGTGTCTGAGCGCCGGGCACGTCCCCCGCGCGCTGCTGGAGACCCGCGGGTGAAGCTGCGGGAAACCTCCCGCGCAGCCGCAGGGGCTTCTGCCCTCGCTCCGCGGTCTGGCCTGGGGATCCCGGCCAGGGCAGGGACCACCCTCGGCAGCTCGAACGTCACCTGCAGAAGGGCTGGTGTTTTTGTCAGACCTTAGACTGAGTTGCTCCTAGAAAATCAACTCAGCTTTATGGCAGATGGTGCGTTACCCACACAAGGCACCATGGCTGCTGACTGCTCAGGCTGGCACTTGTATCTGAAGCACTTGAAACGGTCTCATGTTCTCCCTCCACTCTGCCTTCTTAGTTTCTTAGATGCTTCAGCAATTCCAGGAGCTAACTCAAATAAGCATCCATATCACAATGACCCCATGCAAAGCTTGAATCAAATATTATTTGCTCCCCAGCAATCACACTACTGGTGCCAAAAGCAGCTCCACCAGCAGTAGCTCCCTGCATCACCGTCATGGGCCCAAGCAGACACACCCTCAAAAAGCAGTCAGAAGATACATTAAATCTTGTTCTCCATATGAGAGACAGTGAAAAGCACTCTCCAAAAGATGAGGTAGGCCAACTGACTAGAAGCAATACTAGAAGCAACCCCTCCAGCTTTACAGTAAGGAGAAATGCAGTAGAAGCAAGGTTCAAGCATAGGGACCCACTTCCAGCCAGTGATGGCCTCAATGCCACAGCAGGAACAGTTTGGGCACACTTCCTAGGCAAAAGAGCACTGCAAGCATCAAAGAAATAATGCCTGGTCTTCCCTTGCACAACTCCAGTGACAACTCAGCACACAAGGGACATTACGTGGGACACGTGTCCTATGTACAAGCACAAGGCTCCTCCTCAGCCTTTCCGAGCATTTGAGAGTCCAGCCAAACTGCAAGGCTGGTAAGAAGTGAGGAACGTTTGTCTGCACTCTGGTCAAGAGCACTCCTGTGTTCTTTCACAAAGTGGAGGCCAAGGAAGAAGAGACTAGAGAGAAAAAAGTCACTCTGAAGGCAGGAAAACACTACTGTGCAGCATTCAGAGAAGTGCAAACCTATGTGGAAACAGCTGCTGAAAGATGAGCAAGAGGTGAGATTCCCTGAAAAGCAGGGCAGTCTCAAAGCAAAGCCAAAAAGATGCTGTGTTCCCTAAAAAGGGAAATCACAGGAAGAACATAACAACAAGAAATGTCACAGGACTAAGTCACGGTGATTTCTGTAGCTGTACAGACAACAGCAAAAGCCTGACATTCACAACCTGTCCTGCTGCTACTTTCTCTTCTGTTAAACTGCCTGCAGCTCACAGGTTCTCATCTCCATCTCCCCAAATTTTTGAGTTCAGGGAACAGCCTCCTTTCCTGAGCAACGGCAGACACTGTATGACTGAGAAACAGGTAATGCCACTGTCAAGCCCCCTGACCCCTGCTTCTCACCTCCCCATTTCTTCCCTGCCAGCTCAATCAAGAAGCATGTTGATTCCTGTTTTGCCAAAGCTACAGCCACCTGATCCAACAGCAAATTATTACAAGCTGCTAGAAACCTGGCTGTGCTGTCACACACGGGTTTTGTTAGTGATGATCAAGAAACAAAAGCAAAGTTAAGCTGAAACTCCCATCACATGATGAACAGCTTCCCATCATTTTAATGGCTTTTGTTTACCACACACATTGGTAGTACCCCTCACAACACATACCCCTCAGATTTTCCAGAGCCCTATGTGCAAACCAAATTAAAGCAAAGCAGCATTCCCTGAGCAGCAGACAGGCTTCCTCCTGAACCCCAAACCCACACAGAACAAATGACCCCACTCCCAAGTGTCAGCCTGTCCAACTCAGTCATTCCCTGCTGTAGTTGTCAACACAAGCCATGAACTGAACTGTTCTCTGGCCTTATTACTTAATGAAATGCTATTTATATAAAACATTTGCTCATTTTTTCAGAGTATTTGTGCTGAACACCTGATTCTCCTGTGTGTTCATCCAATGCACCAGGAGCCCTCCCTTCTCCACTTTTCAAGGACACAAATCCGTATTATTCACATGTAGAGATGGGTATTTTTTTAAGCAAACCACTGAAACTTGGGGTAAGGGTGGAACATCCCTCCCCAAGAAAATAAAAGACAGCAAAATGCTAAACACCGAACATGCCAACTGAACAAGAGAGATGTGTATACACACACTTATCACTGCTATCTGCTATGTCAAATGAATCCCTTCATGTGTCACAGCCACACTTAGAGCCTGATCAAAGGCCCTGTGTTCCAAAGGAGCCAAATAATTCATCTGCACTCGTGCAAGGTTTGTCCTGTGCTCTTTATGTGTGCAGGTTATTCCTGACCAGGAGCTGATGGTGTGTAATAGATGCAGGATTGAGCTCCATCCTCCTCGGGTATGCAGTGAGTCACCTAATTGAGGAATTATTATTAGTTGTATCACAGGCAATCTTACTAAGGAAGAAATAAAATGTGCTGCAGAAAAATATCTTCAAAAAGACAAAGTGACTGAGAAGCCCATGTTCCACTGATACTTGGAAAGACTCAGACTGAGACATTTTCAGGAGCAGGATTTAAAATGTGCCTGCTGTATACATGCATCAGGGGAGCCACAGGAGTTGGTCAGCAGCAGGGGAGACAGAAGAACCTCCCCTCCTGGTGCCCGTAAGACTTAAGAACAGCTTGGCTCTGCAGTCAGACTCTACCCTCTAATGAAGTCAGGGTTCCTGCACCAGTGGAAAACCCTGATCAACAGCAGCCCACCTGCCTGGGGTGCTCCAGTTTCCAAAACAAACAGGATGGTTGGTTCATGTAAACACGGGGTTGGGAGGCTGGCTAAACAGTGAAAGTGAGCAAACCATAAAATCCTAACCAAAAAAACCCTTAGCCACAAATCCTTTCTGAGTACTCTGCTTCAGGCTGCTGCTTACTATTTCTTGTGTGCTCATCAGCGTGTGCCTTGTGACTCAGATGCAAAAACCCAGGAAATTAATCACACCCCTTCCAAAGCTAACCATCTCTCACATGTGCATCTTCAGAGCTTCTCCTCACCCACCCATCCTCTGGGGTTTGGAGAAAATACACAAAAATACCACAAAGCTATCACAATAGTCTCCATTTTATTTTCTCAACACCCTTTCACAAGTAACCCTGGTCTCTCTTCCTTTATTTTCCTGTTATGCCCACCCACCATCAGTTGTCTGACATCATAACTGTGGGCAAGCCAGCACCCTGCAACCATCACCATGGTTTAAAGGCTTTGCTTCACTGACCTTACCGCTCATCGCTTCTCGGCTGGCAAACATTAACCAGCAAAGACACAGTGACCTGGCCACTTGCAGACTGCTCTGTCATCTCCAGGAGTTCATACCTGGCAAGGGTTTATTCAGAAAACACTCTCACAGAAAGGTTTTATTCAAGGTCATACAAAGGAAGTGAAAATTAAACCCTGGAACACCATTGGGAAAACCCCCAGGAATGGAAGTGGGATTGCCCCATGAGCGCACCCACAGACTGACAGCTTTCCAATAGCTGCTGGTTTTCTAGGATTTGTAAGGCACTGATGGGTATTCCAGCTGGGGACACCTTCCCGCTGCACTGGGAAATCAGCAGAATCACCTTCCTGCAGGAGACAACAGCCTCAGAGACAGGATGGGGTTTGGAAAGATGCAGTATTTCTGGTTTTTGCAACCCATCCCGGGGCTGCTTCACCTCGGTCATTGCCACATTATGTCCAAATTAATGAGGGTCTGCAGTGCTGGGCAAGGAAAAGGAGATGTCCTGAACTGGGCAAAAAACGATGTGCCTATGTCTGTATCAAGGTAGTTCAAGTTACTTTGTCCATTTCTGGGGTTTGGGGTGAAAAAAAAAAAAAATCTCATTCTGGAAAACGAGCTAAAATCTACATGTGTTGTATTTAGGAAAAAATCTGAGAACAGGGCAAAAATGTCATAAGTCTCCAACTGCCAAAGTTGCTCTGCATTGAAGCAGCCAACTTCGAAGCACAAATGGCCATACTGTTACACTCCTGAAATGCACAGAAATTCCTAGGTAACTAAAGAGCCAAGACAAGGGTTCTCCCCGTGCTCCCTGCAAGCAAAGCCAATGCGGATCACACCTGTGTGCTGGACATTCACTTTCAGCTCTCAGTGCCACAGACATTTCTGAACACTCAGCCCTCCCGTATCAGGTTTGTACTACTTGAAGGAGGGACATGTCAATATCAGAAGCTAACATTTAATTGTGCTCATTTTAAAAGTTTCATTTAAAATTGGTAACTTTCTGGATTTGGTGTTAGGGTTTGGTGTTTTGGTTGGTTGCTGTTTGTTTTTGTCAGGTTTCACCCTGAAAAATTAATTTTAACTGTAACCCACAGTGTCTTTTTTGATTCAAATTAACTCTAGATGATCTCAATAATATGACACATTCATTTCCAATGAAAAACTGAAAATATGCCGTGGCAAGTGTCATCTCCACAGTTTTTCCCTCTGGTCTCTCAGACAGGCACTCATGGCCCATGCAGAAAACATACTTCACAGAATGGTTAGTTTAAGTGGGCTCATCCTGGGAAAAAAATGTTCTAATTTTAGCAGTAGTGTACTAAGTTTCTGCATTATTTTTAGAGCCTTCTCTTCTTTTAAGCCTAAATGAGCAGCTCCACTAATGAGACTGCATGGGACCAGATAGAGATCCAGAACCCAGAAGAAAGAAACCCGAGCTGATGTTTGCTATTAATTGGGTAGGACTCTTAGGACTCCACATTGTACTGGGAAGCTATGCAAAACCCTAAAGCAGTTGACAGCCATACCCAACTGTGCACAGGCTATTTTGAGCTATTATGCAGTTATGTGAAAAAGGAAAGACTATTTCCAATTTGCACGTATTTATAATTTACCCCTGACATTTCTGAATTCTGTCTTCCTTGAAGCAAGCTCTTCTCCAAAGAGGGTCAAAATACCACTTTTTTCCACCAGCTTCTGTGAAAACATGGACACTCTGGTTTGTGCAGCACCTCCAGTGATCTAAAAGTGTTGTACAAGACAAAGCCTTGTTTGTAAGAAGGCCAAGATGAGACAACGAATGAAAATTTATGGCAAAACATACTGGAGAATGATCTTTCTTCCTCTCCTTATTCTCCTCCCAATTTTCCCTGTACCTGCTTCTCAGATGGCTAGCCTAGGAGCCAGGAGTTTCTAGGCAACATATCAAAAACAGAGAAATACAGAATGGATCTCATCCGAATTGTACCTTTTAGATGTGTTTTCCCTTCCTCAGTCCAACCTTCAAGAAAAGATTTCTCAGGTAGGATTTTTCTCTTCAGAGACAACACTGCTGAAGGAGTTCATGAGGAGAATGGTGTGTTTATTTGACAATGGCAATGAGTAATATTTAAAACAACTACTTAGTAAAATTCCAACTGTTCTGCTCAAGCCACACATCATAGTGATGCTGGTGGAAGTGCAGTTGGGTGTGTAAAGGAGCAATTTCTGAACTGAAAAACCTTCTTTTTTCAATAAAATTTTTCAGTTATCACTGCCAGTTATTTTGAGACAACTAAAAAAGCATCAACCTCTCTATGTTATGTGTACAAGGCACATTCCTGCATGTAGCCTAACAGCACTATTTTTTTGACTCTGAGTCATTGCTCAGACACACCCTAAGAGGGGGAGGATACAATGAAAAAAAAAGACCAAAAAACACAAAAACCAACAAACCAGAAAAGAAGGAAAAAAAAACCCAACCAAAAAAAGACTCCTGTGGCAATGACACAATGCTAACTGCCCTAGATCTCCAGGGTGGTACAGCAGAGCCAGCAGCCACCCAGCCCTTGCAGCAGTCAAAGTGAGGGGCATTTCTTGGCAGTGCCCTGTTTCAGATTCACTGTTGAAAGTAACTGAGATTCCTGAGTTTCAATCTTATCACCAGTAGGTTTTACTTCCCTCAGCTGGACTTGTTAGACTTCACACAGTCTTTGCTCAGGGAAATGTTAAAAAAATTATTTACAAGGAGAACAACATCAAGCTGAATTTGGTTTGAGAGTTTTCTAAGTAAAAGCAGCTGTAAAGGAGTTTTGAAGCTTACACAAAAGCTCAGATACAGTATCGAGAAAGATGATATGCATTGAAAATAAAGACCGAATATTTGATCTATGACACCCTGTCTGGGCACTAGAGAACCATGGCCTGTGGAATCCTTCAGCTTACTTACCCAGAGCTCAAAACTGTTTTGCCAGAGAGAAACCCCCCTTTTTTTGTGGCAGTCTTGATGCTCATACATGAAGGGCTTGTTGTTTCCTGCCCTGTTTTCTATACTTTCCTTAGGACAGTTTGTCTTTTTCAGGACCCTGGTCAGGACAACTTCCTAATTTAAAAAGCAATGAGGTGTGCAGCTGGGAGAAACCAGCCTGTGACCAGTGCCCAACACAGAGATCTCTCAGTCTGACCTTCATCTCCTTCTTCACGCTCTGTTACTGTTTATTACAGTGTATTTATGCTCCTTCAGCACATTCAGTTCTAACTCCACGTGAATGCTTCACTAGAATCCAAATAAATTATCCATACAGCACTGCCCTTGCCCTATGGCTGGGTAAATCTACCACAGGGGAGGAAAGCAGCCCTTCCTCACCATCCTCAAAGAGCAGCTCTGTGGGGTAATGCAGTCCTGAGACCACTAGAGGCCCCAGTAAAACCATCAATCTTCAGCCCAAGTGACTAACAGCAGTGAAATATGCCTAAATTCCCATAAAAGCTGACATATTCTGGAAAGCACAAGGCTGAGGATGACCACGCTGGAGGGTGGATGTCGATGCAGCGCCAGCTCAGCCACAGAGTGGGAGCTAAGTGACATTGTGCTGAGCTGGCTGGGGCAGGCTCAGTGCATCTTCAAGCACCACAAACCTGTCAGAGGGAAGTAATTTTACACAATAAATTACTGGCTGGACTTTAGAATTTCTTCACGGTGCTTATTTCCTGTATCTCACATCCTCAGCTGTGCTGTTTTGCATTGAATCTACATTTTTTGATGGGCCTCAAAAGCAAAGTAGCATTTGATCAACTTCTTCAAAACTAATGCAAATTCCCTTGTAACAACAAAAGTGGTGCTAAATATTTTCCAAATGTAAAGTAAGTCAGAAATCTGGCTGATCTATAAGGATCAGATTATCACAAACACAAAATTATTCAATTAAACAAACATATGCAGTCTTCACATGCAGCACCACGGGGCTGAGGACACTGTTGAGGTTTGCCCCCAACTGTCAGCCCATTTCATCCTTTAATGAATTTAAACTGTAGCAAAAGACAAATAGACTGCAAGTGTTCAAGACATGTAGCAGTAGTCCTGGGAGGGAACAAAAGATCTCATTGTATGGCTCCAGTAAGTTCATCTAGGGCTCTGGTAGAGTCTCTTTTCCTCCTCTTTGAACAGAAGCTGAATAGAAACAAGACTGAGAATCACCCCATTGCCAAACTCGCCTCTATGAATAAATACACTAAGGCTGCATGAGAAGCCACTCACTGACAACAACATGGGCTCTCTCTCACTGACCAGTTAATAGACATGTCTATCAAAGGTCAACTTCATGGCCATCTGGAAGGACCAGCTATGGTGGAAAAGGAGTGGATGATGCAGGGTCAAAACTGGAGATCAAACTGACACTGCAGCCTGACCAGCTGCAAGCTTTTTATTTAGAAAAAAATAATACCCATGGCTTCTTTCTCCTTACACGATCCATGAAGGAGTTCCTGCTGATCTGTATGTTTGGCTTAGCTCTGGTACAGATCAAATCAATAGCAGGTCATTTCAAACTCTTACATTTAGAGGAAGATATGTTACTTGTATACAAGTCTCAAAACATGTTCATTTCAAAGAAATGCATACTGTGTCACTGTGCAGCGTTTGCTTACCCTTGAAGAAAGAAACAGAGGAAGCTTTTAAAACCAAGAGGTTATATGTTATAAACCCTTTTAGCCAAGTTATTTTCTTAAAAGGCTATTTGAAACAGTTAGAAATTCAGGTCTAGGGATGCCCTCCAGATATCCTCAGTGTAGTTTAGAGAAGCCTCTCAATACTTCACACCAAATGAATAGAGCAGCAAGTACTGGAAGGAATTGCAACTCCTCATCCTCCTAATTAGTTTTCGTTACATCTTTGTCAACAGTTAATTTAATTATTCTTTGACTCAAACTGAAAGTCACAGGAATAGATATGATTTGATTTCACCCCGCTATGTTTCATGTCTTTGAAACATGAGATGCATTGTCTTTTGCTCCTGTGTCCCCAGCAAACCACAAACACAGAAACTGAAAACACCACTACTGCTTCTCTAGAAGCCTTCTAACGTCAAGTTAAACTGTAGAAACAGTTTCCCTGCACCACCACAAAATGCCTTGCAACCCTAGAAGGACAGGAACTTTATGATTTACATACATATATATTAATATGGATTTCAAATGTTGAAGATTAAACTATGCCTACAATAAATAGTAGTAAAGCATTTCCAACCCAGAGAATAACAAATGATTGTAAAATGTTTCTGTATCAGAGACATTTCTTTCTGGCCTGGCATTTTGCATTTGTTGGTTTGTTTAGGTTTTTTTTTTATACTTTGCAATATCTAAAGTGTAACATCTCTACCATTTTCAGGGAGGGTGCAAGGCCATACCCACAACCAGCTAGCAAGTAAGGCAATGAAAAATAATGCTCAAGTAGCACATTAAAACATACCTAGGCCAGAAATGGGATTTGGATTGATTTGTTAAAACTTCTGAACTTTCTCACCTGAATGTTTAAGGCTGACAAGTACAAAGCTTTGAATAGAAAACAGATGGAAATGTGTCTGTCTGTTTGGAGAAGGAGCTATGAGAAGGGCTGAGAAGAAATCCTTCAGTTCCCTGGGATGCATTTCACCAGGCGTGCATGAGACAGTTTCATTTGCCCACTCAAATACTAAAGATATATTAAGCATTAAAGCAACAATGAAACTAAGTCTTCTATGCCTGCATTGTATTTTACATGCATGTCACAGAATGCTATGTCATTTACTGTATTTGTTCATGTAATAGCCAGATTTCCCCCAGATTAGGGGGTAACATACATATTTGTAACTATTTACAGACCACTGCTTGCCAGCAGCAAAGCCTGTAAAGCAGCAATTCATCCAGGAGCTCCACAAGCCTGAAGTGATCTGCACTATGCTGCTGGGTGGCACCTTCCTGGGTCTTTCAAGTTTAGCACATGAAAAAAATCAAGGTGCTGAATCAGAAGACAAAGCCCTGTATCAGATGACACAAGTAAGTGACCTCTGCCACCTGCTGTGTGGCTGTTCACCTGCATGAAATGTGCAGATAGGGGAGAGAGATAAGAGGGAAGAGGAGGTTAATTGCATTCGAGCTGCTAAAACCTCCTTATCTCCTATCTTTTAATCGATGTGGTCGTGCAGACTTCCACACCGCTTCCCTGAACTGCTCCCTTAGTGGCCTCCTGCCCTTTCCCCATCTTCCAGTAAGGATTAAACCAAGAGTGATTCACAAACTGGATTCCTCTGCCCTTCTCCTGTCTCCGACAGAGCTAATGAAGTTATCACAGGCTTTTATCATGCTGACAGAAACGTGACTACCTGAAAAACAGGTTTGAGTAAAGAATGCAAGACGTTTAGGTATTATTACACACCAGCACAAAGCAGTGCATCCTCCACAGGCTGGGGCAGCTTCTCACCATCTCCAGGAGATGCTGCTTTATCACTGGTTCTACCAACCACAGTACAGCACTTCAACTGCAGGAAACAAAGAGCCAGAAACAGTACTGTGGATCAATTTGCTTTACAGCAAGAGATGCCAGCAGGGATTGATCCTTTGCCTGCATGGCAGAACCCCCACCCTGTATTTCAGCATCAGTGAGGAGGCAGCTCACAGACATTGACTGGGGAGAGCTTTATCAAGATGGAAGACTTGGCAAAGCAGCCACATACCAATGAGATGGAAGGCACATCAAGCCAAGTCAAACTAAAGCCCACTGTTCACTGCAGCAGACTGCCTGGTGCAAACCTAAAAGACTTTTCCAATGACTGAGAAACACATTAGCTTGAATACACTAGTGCAGACAAGGCCTTAGTTTAGGAAGTGGCTGCTCCATCACCTGACTCAACCTATAAAAATGGAAATGTTCCCGTGGACTTTTTTTTTTTCTGTCTAGGGAATCCCACGTATTGGGCCACGAGCCTCCAGACGCCAAAAGGCATGGAGGCAGATGGCTAGAAACCCCTAAGGGCCCAACAGCTTCATAAAGACATTTTCTTATTTTCTAGGGATATCTCCTGTCTGCATGACCTTTTAAAATCCACTAACACTTTCTCCCCTGCACCATGCAGCGAGTTCTAGATCTTTGCTTCTAATAGCAGCTGCATCTTGCGAAGACCATTTTCAGAGCCCACTGTAAACCCAGACTATAGTATTTAGAAACCAGCCCCTGCTCGGTCTCTCAAAGACATTTACCAAAGCACAGACCTTACAAGTAAACTGAACAAACAGAAAGGTATTTGGATTACTAAGGGGTTTCCTTCTTGTTTTAAAATGGGGAAGAGACCAGGAGGTGTGTGCCCCTGCATTGTTTCCTCTACCAAAAAGATGAGCTCTGATTAGATGTGATACTGCAGCACAGAAGACACAGCATGACCCATTATTCAAGCTTATAGTTAAAAAAAAAACCAACACCAAAACAAATAAACCAAAACCAACCCCACATTAACTACAATGTCTTATCAGTGGACAGCTCTAAGATCAGGGATATGTTTATAGAAAACATTTCAAGATTAAAGCATCCTCTAAGAAGCAATAAGTGGCACTTTTGTAGGTGCCAAAAAAAGGAAAAAAAAAGAAAAGAAAAGAAAAAAAGAAACAAAAAAAAGAAACAAAACTATAAGAAAAATTATTTTTTTACATTCCCTGTACTTCAACCAACCATGTTTCAACCTTGCTTCATTACTGACTGCAAGAACATGAAGTTGTTTATTGGAGGCGGATTCAACACCAGCAGAGACAATCCAGGCACAGAAGAAAACAAACAAAACAATTACCTTTTTCCTGACAGAATTAGATGTCAGTCAGTCATTAAACACAGGGATAATCCTTCACTGAAAGACACAAGTGCTACAACAGGGAGTAGTTAAATGGGAAAGTCTCTGGTAACATCTTCCATGTTTTTTGACCCAGCTATTTCCTAGCCAACTTGTCAAACACTGAAGTTAGATGAGATGAATTATCAGAATACAACTTTCATACTTAAATGAAAGAAAACAAATTGCACTTGTGGTTGTGTTAACTGTCACTCAAAGTATTTCTATTGCAGGTTTACCAGAACTGTCTCGTCTGAGTAGCTCTCTTTGTATCCTACATTCAAACTGCCCACACAGGAGATGCAGAGTGAAACAACTGAAGAAGCGGACAGTATTTTATTCTTTCTACTCTTTAGCCTGATTTAACCAGAATTTAATCCCAAAAGATACTGCCAGTTTTCCTAATATCCCTGGTCCCATTTCAACATGTCCTGTATGAAGCTCCTCCCATCCCCAGCATTAGGATGGTAACATTTTAAACTTTTACATTATTCTTTCATGCAGCTCTCCCATGTCATATGGACACTTTCTGTATCTATCGTTAACACCTATAATGAGCAGCATATGAGCTTTCTTTCATTAACTTAAATTGTATTGTAAGTTTTATTGTAATTCCACCAAGAGAACACACCCGAGTGTATTTATAGTGGCTATCCAAAAAGCTGAGTGTAAATGGTGGCTCGGTCCCCCCCGAACCATGGTGCCTGCACAGCCCAAAACAGATCAAAACATCATCTTCCAACTAAGCTGATCTTCTGCAGAAACAACCTTTCCAATAAAGCACCAGAGCTTCCTCCTCTATTTCAAACACTGAACAGATGCCTGAGAGCCAGAACAGCTTTGAATAAGGATGAGTTTAAATGACTAATTGTTTCCTCTATTATTATAGAGAGTTTATGTTGCCTCTTAGATATCTTGTTTGTGTTACCATGTGAGCCAGTACCACAGCTTTTGGTGCAAAGCTCTTTTTAAAGCTATAGGCTTATAAAAAACCCTCAACAACCCACAACAAGACAAACAACAACAAACCAAACCAAACCAAAAGCTCTCACTTGTCTGAGGGAGTCACATTTGCTTATGGACTGAACTGGATTCCCCACCACTTACAACTGGCCCAAAGACTATGTAACAATAAAGAAACGGGCCTAGCAGATTTTAATATTGCTGCTTCTGGATTGAACTTTTTCCCCCCGCATTGCTGAATCATTTATTCATTAAAAAACAGTTTCATCGAAGACTAAACTATTCATGAATTTGGGCTGAACTTACAGAAGGGTTCACCTGAGGACAAGCCCCTCTGACTTGAATTGAAACCGGCACAGGCCATTGGAATGAACTATTTTGATCACGACAAAAACGTTCCGATTCTGGGCATGGGCAGTAAAAGGCAAGGCAACAAAGGGCTACATTCAGCCATAACACGGTCAGAGCAGCTCGGAGTGGCCAAACGGTTACAGCACTCAGCTGGCACGCGGCAGATTCGGGTCGAAATCGCCCTGCCGCCCGGCACACAGACTAACCCTCCTGTGTGCAGGGTCCTGCTGGGGACGGGCTGAGCAGGGCCCAGGGCCGCCCGCTCGCTGGCCCACCGAAGAGACAGCGAAGGACAGAGTGGCTCCCCCAGCAAGGGCCAGCAGCTTCACCGGTCCTCCACTTGTGTACCCAGCTGCCACTGAGTTCAAGACACATTCCTGCTGCAGGGGAGACCTGAGGTCAAGCCCCAGAGAAGAAAAAGGGTTTCAAACAAAAGACACGGGGCCCTGCACCGCTGACGAAACAGGCTGCCCTCCTCTCCCACTGTCTTCCCTCCAACACCTTCCCCTGTGGCTCTTGGCTTTAACAACACAAACCACACAGGCAAGAAGCCCAAGTTAAACCACTCAAAACATGAGGTCAGGCCAGTCAAATTAACTTCAAACCAGCCAAACTGGGGTTCTCTGCATTTCTGTAAGACTGCCCTCTGCCCTCAACTTCCCTCCCCAATACTTTAATTGCCCCCATTTTTCTACCCTTGAAAATTTTTTGGAAAACAGAAGTTGTTTCCCCACATCTATGCCACCAAGTGTAACAGGATAGATTTATTTTCTCTTTATATTACATAAAAATATAAATAAAAATCTGTCCACTGTAGAACTGTGTGCACTTAGGAGAGGGCGAGTCTGGGACACATTCACATTTTATTAGCACCCAGAGGCCAACAGCCCTGGGAGCAGAAAATACTGTAAAGGCATTAAATAAACATTACAAAGAAGCACCAGGAAAAGGCGTCTGTTCGCACGCTGGGGTGGGGAGGCAGCAGAGTACAAATGACAGGCATAAATTCTTTTCCTTACTGGTTAGCTTTGTGTAATCCCACTAAACAGGAGTAATCTGGGGAACAGTGCTGAGATCCTCTATCAGAGGCCACTCAGGACATTCCCCTCATTCAAAAGCAGTTGGAGCACAATGGTAAGACTGTAATTCGTTATTTCCTATTACTCATGGTGGGACTAGATGCTACTCAGCAAGCCTGGGTATCAGATAGAGACATCTATAATAAACTCACTGAAATTTATATCCATGGGAGGGAGGGGTCAGGTTTTAATGACAGTTTTGTTTCTAGACAAAAAAAAAAAAAAGTTTGACCCAAAAGTAATCTAATTAATCAAAGTTACAAGCAGGACAATGCTATGAAGTGGCAGCAGTGAGATCATGATGCAATGCTCTGATTGCCACCAGTAAAGGCGAGTCAAGATACGCACAGAAAAGCAAGATTCTCCAGATTTGGGGAATCTCTGTTCGCATACATGTTCTAATTACAGCACCCCCAGCCTCGCCATCAAGCCCAAACAGCTCCGTTTACTACATTCACTTTGCTGGACAGAAAATACTATGTTGCAGGTGTACTTTCTTACCTAGAAAGTGACCATTCATACAGAGAACTACTCTTGGAGTTACCCACACAGCTTTCAGGAGGCATTACAGGAGACAGGGATACTGTTAGTGATTACTCAGGGGACTGGATGTTTTCAGGCTTCAGACACAAAAACTTGGAACCAGCTGAAAACGTTGCTGAAAACGCTGCTCCACGTACCCAAGCGTGCCCATCTCCTGCGCCTTTATGATCGAGCTGCAAATGTACACCCCCGACGACAAAAGTAAATAACTCTAAAAAGAGGCCAGCTGCCAAGGCTGCGCCGGGTTTTGTATCTCTCCGGCAGCAGGGCTTTTCCCACCCTGCCCTCTGACAGCTGGCCAGGCTGGCAGCACCCAGCCCCGCTCCCCAGTGCCGAGCTGGCGCATCAGCAGCCGCCGTGCCCGGGCGAGCAGAGGAAACCCCCGCCCTGCGGCACGGCCCCAAGCCCGCCACTCAGCCGCGGGACTTCTGCAAACAACACCGGGACAATGGAAGATCGCAGCGATACGACGGGAGCCAGAATCGCCCGAGTTGGGGTGTTTTTTTCTGTGCACGCAAATGAATCAAGAGTTCCTGTCTGATAATGTCTTCAGCACACAACTCCCAGCCAGTGGCACATGCCAGGCTGGGGTGGAGAGCTGCAGACATTCACAGATTTAACTGGAAGGACACTCAGTGCTTGTCAGGATCAGAGTCTTTGTTCACCATTTCCACTCCAGTAACAGCTACTGCAGAAGGAGGAGGGGAATAGTATATATATATATGTTTATTATTTCTGTATACAAAAAGCTTGTATGGTTTAATAATCAGTATTTGAGATATCTTTTCTGCTGTTCATTTGGGATTAATGCTCTGCCCAAGCAGCAAATCTCTCGTTTCTGCAGGCACTGGGACCTCTCATTTCTTCAGACACAAAAAGAGCTCTTTTAAAATAACAGGGGAAGAAAAAATGATTACTTTTAGCACTTTTTCTCACAGTTTCCCCTCCCCCTCACACACATAAGAACAAGGCTCTGAATATATAAATAGCCTGGCAAATGTGTAGCATATACCACACCCTATCTCAGGGCCACTGTCTTAAAGGAAACAATATTAAAAAACCCAGCAATGAGGAGAACATTGTAAGATTTGTACATATTTCTATATCCACCTTTGAAGACACCAAGTACCTCTCCTGAAAATCAGCGACTTTCCTCCCACCTCCATCTCATTTTTCATGGACAGAGGCTTTTCAGCAGCTCTCCCATCCCCACTGCTACATGGATCATCCTGAAGCCACAACAGCTTTTCATCAAGAACAGTGGCTAACAGGACATGCTCCCTGGGACAGCAAGTATTTCCCCCAGAAGCTCCACACACAGAGAGTTTCAGGATGTTAAGGCAGGAAGATGTAAGCAGCACATCTTTCTGCACAGCCCAGATCCCATCCCACTGCACAGGGATTTGCTCCGACCCAGGAGGGCCGTGGCAGCCCCGGCCTCTGGCTTGCTTGAGGTTTCCAGAGCAATTGCGCCAACAGGAGCCACAGTCTCCCCTTGTGCAAGTGGGGACTTCTCACCCAGAAGGTATTGCATTTCCAAATGAAAAAGACAGAAAATTTCCAGGCAACACAGACTATTTCTGTAGAGTTCAGTCTGATAACAGTTATGGGAAGCTGCCGAGAAGCATGATCTTGGGAAGCTGAGAAGAGGAACCAGAGCTTTGTGGGACTAAAAGAATCAGAAGAGTTGAGATTGCTAAAAAAAAAAAAAAAAAAAAGAAAACAAATCCCTTCTAGGCAGGATTAAACTTTGCACTTCAGGTATGAAGCCAATCCCTATGTTCAGTGGAGTTGGGGAACTATAAGGACTTTCCACAGCTGAGCTACCTCTGCCCTTCTCCGTCACTCACCAGCGGGGGAGCAGCAGCTTCGACTCCCCTCTCAGCGCAGAGAGTTTTGCTGCGCATCAAGTGAGTAACAGAGAAATAGAACAGGACTCCCCAAGAAGCCAAGACTTAACAGCTCTGCTGAAGCTGGAAACTACAACCTCAGTCTATGCTGTTCTGTGTCTGCCAAAAGCCTTTGAAGTGAATTCTTTGAAGTTGGCCAGAAGAGGCTCTGAACTGGAGCAGCAAGTAGCAAGGTGGGGGGAGGGCCAGCTGGGGGGCTGGAATTCCCACACGGTGAGTCCAAGGCAGGCTTGGATTCAGCAGATTACAGCACTTTACATGTAAAAGGAAACTTAAACCTTAACTCAGGTTCAGAAGATGGCCGGTGGAGTGAACTGCAATATTCATCAAGTGTAATGAGATCTGGGAGCAGACACTCAGCTCAGCCACCCCCACAACTGCATCCCTTGAAAAAAATTACATCTAGGGTAAGACTGGACTAGGCACCACAACTGTTCAATTAGATGTATTTCTGCAGAAATGATCCAAATGATCTACAGGGACAGAAGGACCACCTGCAACAGGTTTGTTTTTCTCAGGAAGAAGTAAGAGTGGGAGCCATTTCCAACTGGCCTTTTCTGGATTCTGCCTGCAAAGGCCATCTCTGACCCCAGTTTTCTGCACTTAACCTTGCAACCTCCCATCACAAAGCCTGGTCTTCTAAACAGTTTTAACTTGTTTAAAGTAACAGTATGCCTGCAAACAACCCTTATCAGATACATCCCTCTGAGCAAGAGGCAAAGGAACACACTAAGAAAACAAAGAAAATAGCAACAACAAAAAACACAACCAAAAAAAACCAAAACCCAAAACCACAAACAAACAAAAGAACCCAACCAACCAAAACCAACAAGCCAAAAAATCCCACA
>JANHGL010015439.1:0-29676 GCA_024611195.1 Ceyx melanurus | reverse complement strand
AACTGGGAGGAGTGGCTGACACAGCAGCAGGCTGTGCTGCCATCCAGAGAGACCTGGACAGGCAGGAGAGCTGGGCAGGGAAAAATTTAATGAAGTTCAGCAAGAGCAAGTGTAAAGTGCTGCATCTGGGGAAGAACAACCCCATGGATCAGTACAGGCTGGGGGCTGATCTGTTGGAGAGCAGCTCTGGGGAAAGGGGTCTGGGGGTCCTGGTGGACAGGGGGGATGACCATGAGCCAACAATGTGCCCTTGTGGCCAAAAAGGCCAATGGATCCTGGGATGCATTAGGAAGAGTGGGGCCAGCAGGGCAAGAGAGGTTCTTCTGCCCCTCTACTCTGCGCTGGTGATGCCCCATCTGGAATACTGTGTCCAGTTCTGGGCACCCCAGTTCAAGAAAGGCAGGGAACTACTGGAGAGAGTCCAATGCAGGGCCATCAGGATGCTGAAGGGAGCAGAGCATCTCCCTTATGAGGAGATACTGAGAGAGTTGGGGCTCTTTAGCCTGGAGGAGACTGGGGGGGAACCTCATTAATGTCTATAAATATGTCAAGGGCAAGTGTAGGGAGGATGGAGCCAGACTGCTCAGTGACATCCAGTGATAAGACAAGGGGCAACAGGTATAAGCTGGAGCATAGGAGGTTCTTTCAGGTAAAGTCAAGGAAAAACTTTTCCAGTGAGAGTGACAGACACTGGAACAGGCTGCCCAAGGGGTTGTGGAGTCTCCTCTGGAGACATTCAAAACCTGCCTGGACATGTTCCTGTATGACCTGGTCTAGGTGATCCTGCTCTGGCAGGGGGTTGGACTGGATGATCTTTTGAGGTCCCTTCCAACCCCTAATGTTCTGTGAAATCTGTGACTTGCCAGAAATTACATGAAGAAATATTAGGGTTATATTGCAGAAAAAAGAGAACATATAGTAAGCAAAAAATAAGCACAGCAGCATATGAGTTAAATAAAAATAGATCTAATTGGCCTGCTGACCACAGCTACATACTGAAGCCACAAAGATCTTTATGTAAAGTAACTTCAGTTAACATCACATCAGTACTATTTCAACTGCTTTCAGTTTCAACAGCGTGTAACCAGCTAAGTGTAGATCTCAGCACTAAGGTCTCCAGACACGAGAATTCATTCTCCTTAAGGACACCACAACACTTGCATTCAAAGACTTTGAACTAGACCCTGAGGTAAGCCCTCTCAAGTTGCTTGCTCAGTGCTTGTGTATTTAGCATGTATGTCATCAACACAATGAGCCAATAAATTGCTGCCCCTTCCTTCCATGTTTTGTTTTTCAAGGCTTCATTGTATTTTATTTCAGTTTATTTAAGCAAGATTTCTATCGCTGCTGGTACAGAAACAGGCAAATCTTGTTATCTTTGCAAGTATTAAAAAAACCCTCTGAAAATACATCTATCTATATTAATTGCTCTGACCTTACAATTCAAAACTCGTTTGTTCACTCTAATCAGCAACCACCAATCAATAAACCTTTAAACCTTGACAAGTTATGGAAATTAATGCCATCGGATGCAGCACTTTTCAGCACTTACTTTCTCAGTTTTTTTCTGACCATCTGAGACCAGCAATGCAGCCAGGAAAAACAGTACTCGCAAAACTATTCCTGAGCTTGCAGCGCGTTCCTGAGCACGCAGCGCTGACGGAAACCCTTCACACGAAGGAAAAAATCCTTCAGTGTAATGCACAAGCTGGAAGCTCATCACTGCACAGCGTGGGCACTTCCAGCAGCCCCACAGACACCCTGCTCAGGAATCCATCTGACAGTGGCACCTGGATGGGTTTTCCCCATCAGCTGCTCGGGTTCTCATGGGCACCCAGGGGGCAGCAGGAGCTGTTCTGACAGACCTTCTCCTCTCGCATATGCTTTCTGAATCACCCCAGACATACAAAATAGACATGTGACTAATTTTCCCAACCAACTGCTTACAAGGATTATTGCTTTCCTGGGTCATTAGACACGTTCCTGCCCTTTTTCTTTGTTTCTGCTGCAGACTGGGGACAGTCAGTCATTCAACATTTTCACAGTTTGAAATTTAAGAAGATAACTTTAGTACAAAATTTCTCTAAATAGTCAGAGGAATTCTAAACCATTTCTTTCTTCCTGAAGCTCCATAAAGCAACAACAAGAGGAGGAGCTGAGTTTGATAAGGAAAAAGCTGCACCAGAGCTGGGAAATGTTTGCTGTTGGCTTCCGAGGGTTTGGGTAAACATCCAGACGTTTGTATGACTAACTGATCGTCATCATCAGATTTGTGTGTAAACCTCTCTATATCAAAATATTTAATCTGCATATATTTCAAAGAGAGGCTTTTGCAGCTTTTTTAATTTCTTCCCATAAAAGAAATGGCAGATTACTTTTATTCTCCCATTACTTTCCTTCAGATGGAAACATAATTAAAATGCAGTCAACAATACCTCAAACAGGTGAAAATAAGTAACCTATGTCCAATTACATACAAAAAGGCTTTCTTATATTATCAACAACTCTATATAGGACGTTCTGCATTAACAAATGCTTTGGCTGGGCACTTCGCGCAGGAAGAGATGGCAGGTGGCAAAGGGACCAAAGAACTTCTGTTTAGCTTTGTTCTTGCCACTCCAACCTGTGATTATTATTTTGGTCCATTTTAAAGGATAAAGGCCCCATTTTGAGGCCTGCTCTATATGAATGGACCAAACACCTCTCTCTGGAGGAGACTACTAACCAGGAGCAGGCTTGCCTCCCATTCCTCACTACACACACCATTCCCACAGCTGCTGTCACCACAGACAGCCTGGTGCTCCCTCAGCCAGGCCCAAATTCCTGCCCACCCACACGGTGCCCCTCGCAAAGCTCTGCTCTGCTCCAGGTGCAGGATGTGGGCAAGCTGAAAGCAGCAAGTTTCACTGGGGAACTCTTGAAATGCTACCGAGCCCAGCTATCCAGCCAGCCCTGCCAGGCAAAGCAGGTAATGACTTATATTACCAGGGCAAAGTCTGTGAAAGGGCCTTTCAGATCCTTAGGCCAATCCCTTCTGCCCGGCCCCTGTGACCAAAGTAGCCCAACCAGCAGTCCCAGCTCAGGAGCCACCTGTAACAACACACTGGAAGGAAAAACTACACCACGAAGAAAGCACCAGACTCACCTCACCTAACATCCCAGCTTAACCAGACCATCCCAGCTTAACCAGCTCCCACCAATCAGGAGCCAAAACCCAAGAGGGCTTTTTCACCACCACTTTTGTTCAGAAATTTACTAGTGTCATGTTGCAAACAGGTGCTGTTCCCCCAGAGAAAAAAAATCAGGGATACAAAAACCACACAGAATAAAGCTTACACTATTTCTATTAACTTCTCATCACTATTTTCACAGAGCTCTTGTTCATAGGTACAGATAAGTGCAAAAGAAAGGTGCAATGGACCCATATGGACATAACATTTTTAAGTGAAAACATCTGGAAACAGTAGCTTAAGACTGTCAGAGCTGGAGAGAGGACTTCAGCCTGCTTCATAGCTTTTACTAGCTGGTAAAAACCAACAGGCTTTAAACTGTCTCCTCACTAGAATTAAATTGCCAGCAGGACTACAAGAAAAGTCTAAAAACACTTGAAATTAAAACATGTAATAAATGTCTCAGACAAGGCAAATATTAAGCCTCAAAAGAAACAGAATGTGTTTGGGGAAACAGATAAGAGCCTTCGGGTAAAATAAACAACAAAGAAACAAAAATTAATTCCCTAATGTAAACTGGAGGCTGAAGAAAAAAGATTTTGCCAGTAGATTCCCATGTTTTGACCTCTTCATGAACTCTAAGTAACCAGGCTGCAATTCCTAACAGCTAACAAGAATAGAAAGTGCATAGGAAGATACTGAAGGATCCCAGTCCTTCCATCTTTTGCTAAGTAGCCAAGGCTCAAGTCTTGTGAAGAAAAGCTAATTCTGCACAAGGTTCCAACACTTGGTTGCAAACTCACCAAACTCACCAAAACAGTTCACTGCAAGCAAAGGTGGAGCGACACAGGCCAAGGATCTTTATGTGCCTTAGAGCCTCATGGTACAGTTTCTTCTGTAAAGGGTTCTGCACAAAATTTATGCTTTGGGGTTTAGCTAAATTATTAATTCATGGGAAAAAAACCCAAACAAATGACCAATCAAACCAACCAAAAACCAGTTTGGTTTAAAAGTGACAAGTACTGGAGAGCCTTATCACATCCCTATGTTAATGATTCCCCACCTTAATTAGTTTTAGCATAACTGCCTGTACCTACCCCAAAAGAAAATATGTTGGAGACACAAATCCTCTAACTATTTTAGTATACTTGAATGTGTTGATGTTTTCCAGCTCATGCTGAAATAAATAACAAAGCCCCTCTGCACCAACTGAACTTAACATAAAATTACACAAGACCTCTACCAAAGCAGGGGTTTAGCCCTCCTGAATCATTAACAAGCTGTAACCCAAGTTAGTGGGGACAAGCTGGTGTTGTGAGTGGTATTAATATTGGAATATGGTATAATACTACGTTTAAATTACACTACAATTTTTTATTAAAAGTTATTTCTAAACAATGAATAAATTAACCTTTGGCACCTCAGGTTCAACAGAGCAGAGACACATACTAATAACTTTTGGCTGAATATCACATGGCTAGTAGCAGACAACCTTCCAGAAAAAGCCAGTTAAATCCATTCTGTTTTGGCTGATAGGAAATAAGTCGTTTCTGCTACAGATGTGTCCAACATTGCCAAAAGGTTATTTCTTTTTTTACACCAAAACTCAAGTGCAGAAATAATTTTCATAAAGAAAAACTGATTTTTATGCTTGAAAGAGCTTCTAGCTTTTGCAACTGCAAAGAAAAATTTCAAGTGTGAAACCAATGTTTCAGTACATTGTCACTACCATCATCTTGGGCTTTGATTCACTCTGTTAAAATGGGTTTTAGCTCTGAACTTGTCACTGGAATCCAGGTTTATGGTGATGGATGATATGACATTGCATAAAGAAACTAAAATATGAAGGTAACTGATTACCACTTTGACTGAATGCAGCTGACCCTTCCCAATGCTGGTTGTGCTGGAAGGGGTGAGCTATGGCTCCTCTGCTCAGGCAGCCTGTACTGCAGGGCCAGCATTCCCTGACCACACAGTCAGTTTGTTCAAGGAGTTAATCTGGCAGATAATTTATCTGCCAGCATAATGGGCATAGCTTTCTGGTAGTTTAGCTATCTCGTCCAGAGACACGGGGTCAGGCACGGGCCAGAGGAGTGAGAGGGAGCAGCTCACGTCACTGGGTGACAGCAGGGAAGTAGATGGTCAGATTAGCTTGGCTCAGCTGTTTGATAAAGCCCCACCCTCTTGAAATCATAAAAGAGCTAGAGTTCATCCACCTCAACAGCAGCTAGGGCGGGAAAATGTTTACCTTCTACCAGCAAGAGACATTCACAGAGGTGACAAACATTTCAGTGAGGTAAAGCAAGTAAAGAGAACAATTTACCTATCTTTCTGTCTGGTGAAAGCTCTACTGGCTACCTACAAAACAAAGGTGCATTCTTTACTGACCAGGATTCTCAAAAGCATCACTTCTACAATCTACTCACCCCCTAGCTGCCTGCCTTGCTTTTCTTTCCTTTGCCTATGAGATCCAGTTGAAGGCCACAAGAAGGGCAAGCAATTCCTCTAGAAGTCACACAGGTCAAGGTCCTTTAGCCATAAGGGTGCACATTTCTGGACATGAATATGTGCTTTTAGAAAGACTGTTTTCAAAGCAGTCAATATTCCAGGTGCACTGGTTCATTGTTACCTTTACTGAGCTGCACAAGGTGGAGAGATTATTTGCACAGAGCAGGAACAAAATCAGCTTTCAACCTGTACCGCCAGTGAAATGACCGCACTACTTGGGCATCACACGCAAAGTATTTCACTAGATAACCTGCACTACTCCTTAGCAGAGCTTACTACAGGTTTTATTCACAACAGGAAAGGTATCATGTGTACTTCCAATAAGTGCTATAAATACTGCACAATTCAACTGCTATGAAACAGTTGGTTTTAAACGAGCTGTCCCCTTTCCTCTGCCCAACAGTATGAGCAGGTAAGACAAATACAGCAGCTCGAAACAGTAGAACC
Source organism: Ceyx melanurus (assembly GCA_024611195.1). NCBI lineage: Eukaryota > Metazoa > Chordata > Aves > Coraciiformes > Alcedinidae > Ceyx > Ceyx melanurus. Next base: position 23,551 of record JANHGL010015439.1, on the reverse strand, counting down.
CGAAGAACACAGGAGGAAACACAGCAACCTTAATTTTGCCTCTTCATGCAAAATGCACATCTCTGCACTTCAGTAACCCCTCAAAACAGTAAGCAGGGTACCACTGCAGCAAGAACTGTGCTCACATCTGGCAAAAACAGCTTCTGCCCAATGTTCTTCCCCCCTTCACGCCTGCAATACATTAGGGTCTTCCAGGTAGTTGGCATTTGCAAAGGATTTCCCCCTCTTTCCCAGAGGAAAACATTGTTTTCCACAACACATTTTTTAAAAGTGAATCTTCAGCATCACCAGACATGAAGACTTCATGGTTCAGTAAAGGCTCAACAAGAACTCACCTTTTGTGGTGCACATCAAGTGCCCAAAATGTAGGAATGACAAAGTGAGATAATTTACCTTTCTCTGTTTTAGAAGTGATATCCAAACTGATGCTGCTTTGGTAAGGAGACTCAAGAAAGTTGCTAAGATTGAGCACCAAGCTTAATTATCAAAGAAAACTCAGTTTTGCAAGAGAAAATTAAGTCATATGCAGGAATATAAAGCTAGCAACAACAATGAAAACTCCTTCCTTTGGCCTAGAAAGGGAACAAACAAGTGAGATGTCAGAAGAGCTACGTGGTCACAAGCTGCAATTCCACCTCCCATCATTATCAAGCAAGACAAGGACTCACTTCACTAGACAACTAGACCTTCAGTCTTCCATTAGAAAGGAAAATTTCATCCGGGGCAGACAGTGATGCTGAAAAAAAAAATAAAAAAATAAATAATTCTAGGAGCAAGGACCTGGAAAATAACTAAAGCTCTTCTGAGACAAATGAGAGTCAGAAAGAGAGGGTGGGAGAAATAATGACCATGGAACTCTTCACAGTTTTGTGAACCATTTTATGAAGTGGTAATTGAACTGTACACAGCCAGTCAAAAATGCATAACATGCTTTCTTAAGTGAGGGACTGAGAATATTTTCCCTATCGCTTTAATAAAGGGAAAAAACCAAACACAAAGAAGTGATACAAGAGAACCTGCATGGAAGTCATGACGTTCAAACCAAGTGCAGTGGCAGACCCAGTATGAAGTGTGCTTCTCACATATAACACAACCTTATTATGCATTATCACAGTCTCTATTCAAGCAATGGAAAATGCCACGTATGCACTGAAAGATTAGACAGAAAGCTCAGAGCAGAACACACCACCTTGTACACTGAGCCTCTGATGAGCAGTAGCAGAAAAGCAGAATTTCTGGTGCTGTTTGAGTCAAACAAATCATACTACTGTAATCTTTTTCCAGCATATTCTTAAGTTCTCTCTATTGATAGAGGGAAAATACAAGTTAACCCTTCATTTGCTGAACTCAGAATAAAGAGAACTTCAGCTTGAAAATTTCATTACTAATTAGTGTGGGGTTTTTTATCATTTTTATCAGTTAAGAATATTCATAGGTACTGTGATTATTCCTGATAATCTATAAAGCTTTTGTGGTTTACAGATTTATCTTTCCATTTCCCACAGTACTTCTTCCTTATTTTGTGCCTGACACATGCACGTGATTCAATATGCAGAGCAAATGTGACACTGACTTAGTCAAGGTGCTGCCAAAAGTTCCAGAAAGATGTACATGTTCTGGAGCTGTCTTTGGTTTGTTTTTTTTTAAAGAAATTGCAGTACTCATCATGTTAGGGGTCACAGCAGAAGAAAAATACCATAAAAAAAAATAAAATCAGAAGAGCTGCTACTTTATGACTTCACAAGGTCTGATGGATTAGGTGCTAAAGAAATTTAGGCTAAGTTACTGCTTAAACCTTCCCCAGAAGAACTCCCAACAGACTACACCAAGTGCCAATTTATAACTCCCAGAAGCTGTTCCAAGATGGATCTAAATCTTCTCTGAAAACACAAAGACAAGAATTACAACAGTCACAGAGACCTTCATTTCTTTTTCCATACACACACTTGTACTAAACTAAACTCTCAAGACCAGGGTGGAAAACAGAATTTAAAAAGTGAAACGGGAGAACTTCTGAGTGTATATTCACATATCCAACAAGAAGGGAACATTCCTAAGCAACACTGAACTACTGAAACCTAGTGCACCTACCCCAAGGTGAATGACACAGTGTGAGCAGAGTATGCTTTACTCAGCAGTTTAGGTTTTTCTTCATAAAGATTTCTAAGGACAACAAGTATTTTAATGTTGGAAAACTAAGGAGCCAGTTTAGGGAGCTGTAAAAGTGCAGAGCTCAGGGCACACGTGGTTCTGATGAAGTGAAAGAGACGCAAGAGCCACCAGCCCCACTGTTAGCACTGGTGAGGGGGTGGCAAAGGACAGAGCACTAAGTCCACATCACAGAACTGTGATTTCAGCCAAGTGGCTTCTCACTGTACAACAGGGCTGTCTGCCATGAGGTCAGCTGGGCTGCCCTGCAAGGACTCCCAATTCAGAATGATCTTATTTCTGTACGTTTGGTGTGTGGAGAGCTTCTCTGTGGCTCAGGCAGTGAGCACTCATCCCTGGTCAGTCATTCCCATTAGAGAGCTCTGCACAACAGGTGCTACTTTCAAGCACCAAGGCAGGGCAGTTGCTTATCTGGGGGGAAACACTGGGGGCTGTTGAGAACTCTTGTTTGAGCAACAGTCCCTCCCCACCCCCTCCACAACTGAAAAGTCAAGAAAGAAAAGCAAACACTGAGCAAAGTTACTGATTTCCAATTCACTTGTGCTTCTTCTAGTTACTCATTAATTTTCACACATATTAACCAAACAATAACAGAGACAGAGATGGGATTGTTTCCTACTCCTCATCAAGAAGCAAATGAAGCAAATGAAAGGCTTAGAACAACCAAAATTGCTCAGGAGAGATGCATCGTTCCATGGGCAACAGCACTACAGCTCAATCATAGCTGAAAACTCAATGGTGGCTCCTTATCATGTCTACAGGGCCAAACACAGTCCCTGAGCCAAAGTTTTATCAGAAAATTCCCATTTTCTCAGATAGTCAGATAAAACTCCCCAAGTGATGCATAAAAAAAAAAATACCACCAAAACAAAACAAAACCAAACCCCACCAAACTAAAAAAAACAGGTATCTTTGACCATCCATTCTAACAACTTCGAAGTTCCTGACATGTCTTCCTGAGAAGCTGGATTACAACAAAACCCCAAACCTAACAAAAAACTCCACACACCACAAAACACCAGAGAGCTGCCATTTCAGCACCTGACCTAAGAAAGTATTGTTGTTTGTTTGCAATGCAACCCACTACATGTGAACCAAGACCTCCAAAGCAGGTTTAAGGGAGACTGTGCCAATGCACAGATTGACATTAGATAAATTTTTTACTCCAACAAGCTTTGCCCCAGGCAGTGTACGAGGCTCCAGCAACAGCTCAGGGGCCACTCTCTGAGCAGTGCCACAGATAAGAAGCCAGCTAACGGAGAAGAGCAGCAGCACCATGAAGAGCTCCTGATGTGAGGGGGAAAAGAAGTAGGTGATCCTCCTTCAGGAGGACACCAAGCTGGTGCAGGGCCAGCACCCACCTGAAAAAGATGCCAGCACTGCCACTGTCCAACAATGCCAGTGTCCCTACAACTGTGATCGCACAGAATCTCAGCAGGCGCTGGAAGATTCCCCCCATGAAAGAGCCTGCTTTCTATTAGAAAGACGAACAAACCCAAGACCATGAAGCACAAACCCCCCCTGTTGTGACTCCTAAAATGATGCACAGTCTACAGAAAACAAACTAAAATGGACAGAGCAATGGACCTTTCACTCCCCTTAATTCAATTCTCCCCTTTAAGTCAGTGCACTGTTACTACCCAGCAATGAGACTAACACTGATGTTTTTCAGCTTGATGGTAAAATCATGTAGTGTCCATCCATCTCCAATAATAGCAATATTGAGACAATGAACTCTATTGAGGCATCTAATAAGGCAGATAGTCATTTGCATAGTACATTTTCTGTGACTCTCTGTAATACAACATCTCAAAGACTCAATTCAGACTATTCTCCTTTCCCACAGACATTTTAAAAAAAGGATTCTTTTACTAGATAAAGAAACAATGACTCCTCCCATAATAGGAGAAAGCAAAAGATACGATTTTCTTGCCTGTGATGGGTGCATACTTTTGTCTGGGGGTTTCTATTTGGTTGGGCTTGCTTTTTATCTTTTTTTTTTTTTTTTTTTTTAATTTAAACTCTATGTGCTTTTCATCTCCACTGTGGATTGAATGCGCAAAAATCTCTCTCCGATTTTGTTCTAAAAGGCTTCTGAGCAGGAAGGACTTTGGGATCCCCACCCATTAGCACAGGAAAATTTCTTTTTTAATTCTTGCACCACAGCCTTTTCATTCATCTCTCCACATGCTCTTCTACGTGACTCACTGAATTACTATTTGCTGGACATACTGGGACACACCACAGTTCTGCAGATGCTTTAGCCTGCTTAGGAGTCCTGAGGTTTAGGACGAGCTCTGCAAGGTAGCACTTGGTAAACCTGACCAATCATTTCCTCTCTCCCAGACTGTAATAGCTGTGATGACAACGTACATGCATAAAGTGTTCACTGTGCCTCAAAGTTCTGCTCACATAACACTGCCAAGTACTGCGGTAGAGAGGCAGCAATTATTACATCCTTCCTTTTCATGAGCCTTCTGCTTTCTCTTCTTTCAGTCAACAATTCTGGACTTCATCAGCGTTTTATTTTGCACAAGGAAGTATATATATTATTCTTGGAGGTAACTAAGCTACCTATAGGAAGGACACCCCAAACACCACTCCAGTACACTGCAACAGCTCATGCTGCTCTGCCCACTGTCCTTCAGCATAGTCAAACAAGATCCAGGAGACTTTACTTAATTTTCCCTCTCATTTCCTCTGCCAGAGCCCACAAAAGGAACAATGGAGGGAGCACACACCCAGAACTCACCACCCCAACTCCCAGTCTGTGACACTGACGTTAATCCACCTTTGGCTGTGACCAGGAGCTCTCCGCAGCCACCTCGGGAGAGACAGTGACTGAGGAAGCCTAGGGACACTCCCCGGACACATCTCCACAGTGGCAGGGCTCCCCAGAGGGGTCACAGTCTCCCCGCAGCAGCCCCAGCGCTGCTCTGCGGGTGACCTGGGGCCAGCGGGCACCGGGACCTCCCGAAACGAAACCGCGGCGTCTTTGGCAGGTCAGAGAAGGTCGGCAGCAGAGCGGGAGAAAAAGCTGCCCACAGCAGCCCCCGGGAGGGATGGCGCTGCACTCGGTGTCCAGCTTCCTGATTTTACCACGTTATGCCACAGTGTTAACAGAGTTTATGGCCCTATTCTGTGTCCGTGAATCACCCACTCCCAGAAACTCTTCTTCCAATCCGGTTTATAAATAGCACCACTTAGAGAATGGAGTTTGTGAAGCAAAGGAGACTTGCTGAAACAATACAGTGTGTATTGAGCTCACTAAAATCTTTCTAAAGCCTTTCACATCTATTTATGATGCTGGCTAGATAGGCAGATTTCTATATTTTGTAAACCCTGGAGGACACTATCTCCATTGTTAATTCACAAACAATTCTACTAGTAAAAAAAAATATTATATATATATATATATTCCTCCAGTTACAACTGAATTTATTCCCCAGCACATGACTTCCTGGCACATGCATTTTAAAAACAAAGATTGTAAAATAAATAATATATTTTTCCTATATGAACACAACATATGCCTAGACCTTGATAAGATAATATGACATTATTTGTGTATTTGCAGACATTCAGACTTTGCAACCAACTTCTTGGAGCTCTATCAGTACCAGATATGTAATTTTCTACCATGTCATAGCGGACTGTGCCTTAAATTTCCATAGATTGTATTTTCATATGAAAATACATTCTTTGTTGTAAGCATAAAATTCATCAAGGGTTATTTTTTAATTTCCTCTTTTCCCCAGGAACCATTTGCTTGCATTGGAAAGTTCACCATTAACATTGGAAAGTTATACCATCCAGGTAACAAAGCAGACAAAGAGGTATGTCACCAAAAACTTCAGGGAACAGTTTTCCTGGAGCCTGACTGTACATGACACCTTGCTGAGCCCACACATAACCATCTGTAGCCCCTGGGACCACAACAAGCACAGGACCTGGGCACTGGAGAAATCCAAATTCCCCATCAGATGGAAAGCAAGCTATCAGGTTCTGCTTTGGCAAGGAAAACCTTCAGTACTGGTGCTGAACTTGAGGGAACTCATCCCATCTTTCCATTCTGTCCTGGTCTAAGTGAGAACTGAACAAATTCTGTTCAGTGATTTTACTTTTCAGCTCATTTCTAACTAACTGCACTGTCTGAAGTTGGCAGTGTGTTTTGCAGACAGTGTCTTCCTCTGGCAGTGATAACACCCCGTGTTTAGAGGTACTATCAAGGATTGGAATGCAGACCAAGGCCACTGCTGGATGTTGTACCACACTGGGGGGTGCAGAAAGTGCAAGGCTGCACCTGCAGGGAGGAGGGGACAGGAGAGATGACCCCTAACTGACCAGCAAGGTGTTCCATGCCATATACATCATATTCAGTATACAAAGTTAAGGGATCCAAAGGGTCTCTAGGCTCTTGGCTAAGGGTGTGGAGGCTCTCAGCTCGGGGAGTTGGTGTTCTTCTCTTGGGGGGTTCTCCTCCTCAGAGCACCAAGGAGGACTCTGTCCATTCTGCTTTTGATCCCAATCTTCATGTTCCTGAATTCGGTGCCAGAATCCATCTCCTGAGCACAGCTCCCGCCTGCTGGGGGACCCAGTATAGGACTCCCCCAGAGCCTGCTCCACAGCATCAGTGGTGGTGGTGATGAAATTGCCATTGTGGGGTTGGGTTCAAGACTGGTTTTGTACATACTTGTATATATGCCATTTATTATTATTATTTTATTTAAGCTGTTCTAGTTTCATTTTCTAATTGCTGTGTCTCTCTCCCTTATTCCCTTTCTCTTCCCTCTTTGGGGAAGGAGGGAGGTTAACAGAGAGCAGCTGTTACTGGCCTGGGGGATGCCATGACCCTAAAACAGGACACATTCTTATACTTAGATGTATTCGCAACACATCAGCTTGACACCAGAGAAGGATCTGGCCTAGTACGGGACTGCTGAGCTACGAACACCCATAAGAAACCCACACTTTCAAACCCACACCACTATCATGACCCCACCAGGTCCCCAGCCCTGATTACCAGGCAGCCACAGCAACACTGGGGGTTCTGGGGCTGGAAGAAGCCCTTGATTTTTCCACCAGTCACAGGGATGTGGGTACACATAATGCCTGTGGAAAGACACCCCACTCAGGTGGATTTAACAGAAACAGAAGAGCCACTGCAGTACCAGGTTCTACTGACAAAATTCCTTGTAAGGAGAAAGTGTTCAAGTACTTCTCTATTTTATTCACCTTTTTTTTTTTTTTTCACTGCAATTAATCACATGGTTATTTGTCAAGCTAATGGTTCCTTAATCAGCAGAAGTGCAAACCTGCTACAATATGACTCTTCTTTAAACACAAAGGACAAGTAAAACAACGGACTCAAATCCGCATTTCGAGAACAGTTATATGTATTAATATTGTGTTTCTTTTTTGTTATTTTGTAGACTCAACAAAACTGAACTGTTTATAATCTTAATAAAAAAAGGAAAATACCAGTGCCTGGAAAATATCACAGTAAGTCTGGACATGATTTAAGCCAAGTACTTGTCTTTTCTTTTTATTCTCCTACTGCTTATCTTAACGCACAGTTCCTTTTCCTTTAGACTCTTTCAAACAATACTTGATACTAAACAAATAAAACTAAACCCCAAAATAAATTATTTCTCCCTGACGGCTCATTTCTTCTCTCCTGTTCTACATTTATATGTGTATACACACACATATACACACTTCAACTGGCTACAAGTATCTTATTAGTTATAAAAAAGCTGACTAGTATTAAGCGTGACTTTCTGGCAGAAAGAGAAAACAGGAGCAGTGTCCCCGTGCAATCAGAAAGCAGCACTGAAACACAGAAAGCCCAAGCTGTGTGTCATCAGTTCACCACGTTACTTCAGACCCCAAAGGCTTGCTCTCCACATTTATGCACAGAAGCCTTCCTGAGGAGCTGAAGACCTTGATCTTCATTAATGCTCTGAAATAATGACCAAGGGACTTACAGAAGTAATAATTAACCTACCATGATCCCTCTCCTTGTAAAGAATGTGTTTGTAACAGCAATCTTTGGTAAGGCATCTGACCAACACAGAGGGAACTAAGATCATAAAACAGGACCGTGACATGGCAACACTGATGGGGATCTCCCACGTAAGTTCTCACTTACGCACATGAAAGGGAAGCAACTGTAAACGAGGGAGGAAAAAAAATTAATTAAAGATGACAGAAAAGTGGAGCATATGGTTCACAGGAATTTTTTCTTTAAATTAACACACCCTCCTCCTTCTAGGCAAAAATAAATAAATACAAATTAAACCAAACTATTCTGCAACAAGTATATGTAAAAATGAAGACAAGCATGACAGAAAATTTGTGTGGAAGGGGCACCATATACCATGTGCAATTACAACCCAAGTTCTGCAACAAATGCTGTTCTGCCACTACAGTACATGGGCGTTTATTCCTCCTCATCATCACTGAATGTAACCAGCCATTTCCCCTACATGACTAAAACCCATTCCACCCACAAACCTAAAATTTGATTTGAAGTGTGGGCAGAAAAGGAAAGTGGGAGAGAGAACTGTGTGAAGGAACGGGCTGAATTTTAGAAATAGGGTTTTAAAAAGAAAAATCATACTTTGAAATTTCGCATTGATAAAAATTCTAAAATATTAAAACAGTCATGTTTCAAAAATAAAAGGGAGCAGTGCAAAAGATGGGGCTGTTAGGGAAGGACACGCAATCAAAATGACTGACAAATTGCAGTTATGAAGACACAGAGAAGACCTTAAGGAAACCGGGTACATTTAATTTAAAATCAAGTAGCTCAGTAAGAGAAAGACACATTTGCATAAAGAAAACTCAAAGGTTTTGCAGAATGGGTGGAGTTTTCACCTAGCTGAAGTTATGACAAGATTCTCTGGCCCAGAGAAGGGAGAATATGGGGAGGGAAGGTTGCAGCACAAGGTTGCAGCAGAGCTCTGCCAGGGCAGCTGCAATTGGAGGGGTCACCAAAGCGTCACCACCATCAGTGTTACCAGGGAGGATGCCCATGGACACTGGACATCCTCCACCACGGGCTCAGCTGGGGCCCAATGCCTGCAGCAAGGGCAGAGGGACAAGCAGGAAGCCCAGTTTTGTATGAAAGGGATGAAGGCACCAATGCTCTGAAAATCAAGACAAACTAGTGAAATGAGAAGTCTGAATATCAATAGCACAGAGTGTAATGTGATATTGCCCAGGGTTTCCCAACAGGAGACCCCTTTTTATTTACTCATCTTACCCCAAGTGCTTCCATTTTGAAGGATTTTTTTTAGACTACATGCCATCATCTGGCTAAATACATTTACTTAAGTATGAAACATTGCATCCAAAAGCTTTAAATCACTGAGAAAATGAGAACGAGGGCAAAACACATTGCTGTGCCATTACTAAACAGCCCAGTGACCTTTTTCCCTTCTTTCAGTCTGGCAAGAAATGGACTTACCTGACCCCTTCAGTCCTCCCTACTAAGTCCTACCTACTAAGGTAGCCTTTGCTATCATTGTGAAAAATTTGTATACATCAGAAACAAGATATCAAACTAAAAAGTCCTAATTGACTTGTGCCTACTGCAGCCTTTGCAGAAATGGAGCAGAGGGAAATTAATGCAGCATAAAGGCAGTTAGCAACTAAGCTAAATCAAGCACGGAAAGATGCTCTGTAAGCAACCCTAACCATCCAACCATCCTATACACAGAAGGAGAGGGAACCTGGCTAGGATGTGGAAAAATTAGGTGAAATAACCAGAAGCTGCATGTAAGGAAGGTGTATGGGAAGGCAGGGGAAAGGGAGCAGGACAGCACAGTAGGAGGTGGTTCTACCTGCCAGGGGTGCTCTGCCACTGCACCCAAGTGTGGCAGGCCCTGCAATGACTGGTACTCATGTTGAGCAGAGGCAGGTCAACATGGTGAGGGGCAGGAGAGTATGTGCTCCAGGCCCTGCCTCAGAAGGGACAGATTCAATTCCCAAACTTTTCAGCTTTTCAGAGATGGATTTTGCAGCCGTAGAAATGTTCCCTAAACACAGACTGTGCGTTTGCACATATGCATGCTTAAAATAGCACATGTGCAGGCATTTCAGCATGGAGACTGCCTTCCTATGCATTTCCACAGCAAGAGCAAGGTAACCCCACTCTCAGCACAGGAAGCTACCAGCAACACCCTGAAGTGTCTGTGTGTAAGCAAACAGTCATACCTATCATGTCTTCCCCTCAACCAACAGTGGTAACCTTAGAGACTGGAGGCTCTGCTACTCTGTAGTGCAGCAGATGAATCAGAGAGGCTTGCACCTTAAGCTCTGAGGTGACTGTGGGTCTGACCACCAGCAGGACCAGTTACCACCAGCTCACTGTAAGCAGTGTACAGCTGGTGCCCTCGCACAGCAAGAGCCTGCAGGTTCACCACTAGCTGTCTAGAAATGCCTTCTATCGCTCCCAAGCACTATCCAAATGACAGGGTAGATAGTGTCATGTTATTCCAGCTGCCAAGTGTGCAAAGGTCAGAGGGGGTGTATGCGTGTGTGTGTGAATTTACCTCTCATTTCAGGAAGGGATGTCTCATCCCAACAGGATCTAATTAAAAAGGAGGAGGCGGACTGGTCAGTTTTATTTCAGAGATGAGTATAGTTCAGCTGGATGAAATGAAAGAGCACATACTGAGGCACCACTTCAGCAGCTGATACACACTGGTAATTACACAGGCTGCAGCAGCCTTGCTCCTCATGTACACTGTGTTTACTCATCATCCTCCCTCTCAATCTACTTCCTTTTTCTTTAGAAATTTGTCTTTGCTTTTAGTTTCGCAGGACGGACATGACACAAGAGAGCTCACACCCCAAACTCCATTAATTGTCCCTTGTACACTTGTTCTCAGAGTCCTCCTCAGCTGTACCCACACGGTTCTCATCTAGCTCTCTTCATTAAAGCAGGGATAGCAACGTCTCAAATCAGAGTCCTCCAAACACCACCCAATACATACAGACTACCCACAGGACCAATCACTGCACTAGGGACAGCCAGAAACAAACTGGGTTTTCTACCTCTGCAAAAAGTAGCATTTGCTGCACAATCAAAGGCAACAATGGGGTCGGTTTCAGTTAGTACAGTCTGGAGCTTGAACAGCCCAATACAGATATTTACCCAGCAGACCTTTTATTAGCATGCTGATTTTTGCACCATTTCAATCTATGGGTGTTCTCTTTAGCCCCGATTTCTCAACAGGATCTGCAGAGCCATGTACCATCCCTTCACAGGGCTGGAGGTACAGTCTGTTCCCTAGCACCCCCATCCCTCTCGCTGCCCCCACTCACTCCCAGTAGCTGTTTCACAACTCAGACTTGCTCCATGACACACCAAGCATCTGGGATGAAATCCATGTCCCTCTAAATGCCTGCCAAGGTTTTTTACTACCTCAGCCACAGTCCTACCCCCTTTTCCTGAGTACTTGAGTGCTTTACCACAGGCTGCCCTGTGTCTGGAGGTGAATGTCTATCTCACAGTCCAAGAAACCATTCCCCATTTGTGCCTGATATAAGGAATGCCTTTCCTAGCTACAAACCCATCAAGAATTAACCAATTCACTTAGAGAAGAAAGGGACAAGACCCTACAACTCAGCTTTTGTCTGATTTATAACCCATTCATGACCAAAAAGGAATACTGCATTCACAACATTCAGGAAGTTGTGCAAGGGAACCTTTCTTCTCCAGCTCTGATTTTTGACACACTTTGGGAGCAGGAGACAGATGTGATGGGGCACTATGTTGACTTTCTCAGTTGCCAGGTGCATGTAAGAAAATTTCTTTTTTGAAATCACTGCCAGAGGTCCTAATCCCATCAAGATTCCATAGTACTAGCCATGTACAAATGCAAAGTCCCATGGCATTTACAATCTCCAGGTCACGAATGCAATGGGCACAACAAGGGAGAGGGATGTGTGAAGATAAGAAGGGTGGCAGGTGAGCAGTTCCTGTGTCCTCAGCACAACTTACAGCAAGTCCTAAAACTTCTCCAGTCATAATCATCAAAACTCTAGCAGAAGTCCTACAGACACCTTGGAAGATAGAGCAGCAAACATCTGACTTCAGGAGAGACCAGTCTTCACTGCAAATCTCAGATTAACATACCTGGAATGAACTTTGATGCAATCTGAAGACACTCCTGACAAATACCACATGTAACAATGACTGAATACGTCTACACACAAGAGATCTGTTTTCTTTTTCACCTTTCCTTTTTTTTTTTTCACAAAAAAGACATTCAGAAGAGAGTACAAGCAACTAGGGTAGTCAATTTGTAGGAAAAGATACACAGAGGACTAACCTAATCTGCAGTAACTGGTCTTTGGCATTGCAATTTACTATTACTTCAGAGAGGAGCTGGAAAACAAATCAAAAGTAGCAGTTGTCATGAACAGCCTTAAACTTCAGCACAGGAAGAATCACTGCACACACCACTTGCAAGTCAAATCACAAAGGCACTGCACAGGATCTTGCACTCAGGCGTAACCTCTGGGGCACAGTGGGGGTTATCAGAAACGACCTTGTCTGGCAGCAGCACAGCAAGCAGGCGATGGGCTTGTGAGAACACAGCAGGGGCTGCTCTGCAAACCACCCCCAACTGCTGCTGGACAGAGAGCAGCCCCTTCCTGCAAGTCCAACTGCCAAACAGCACACGCAGACCAGAGTGATGAAGGTTCTCTGTAAACTGCTCACACTTTCAGAAATTTTGGGAAGAACTGTTTTATTTGCACCTCTTGGATGAAGTCCTAACCACTTTAACCATCAAGGGAACTAGACTCTGTTACTGGGAGATGGCTGGTGAGGAGAAGAGGGAAGAGTATGCTCTGCAGTAAACCTTTAGCAGCTCTGGCCTTCTGCTCACCCCTCCCACAGCTCTGTGCTTCACACACCCAACCAAGAACAGCTGAACAGATACATTTAGAAGTATGAGGACTGAGTCAGAAGACAATAGTTAAATACCAGTTAAACCACATACCATAGGTCTGTCTTGTAGTACTGGGAAATGAGAACGGCTTAAGGCTGTTGCAGATATTGCATCCACCTGCAAGTATTTGTTGCTGGCTGGAGCTCAGCACACACACTCTCACTGAGCAGTGTCGGTACTTTGCCAACTATTTCAGATGAGAACAAAAAAGAAAGTTAGCTTAATACAGAGAACAATAAACTAATTACATGCTTTAATCATCAAAAGCATATAATGTCTGGTCGAGGATTTTTCTTTTTTTTTTTTAAAGCATGTTATATTATTATAAAATGTATAAATATTATTATGATATTTTAAGGATATAGGTGCTTTTTTCAAGCATTTTAAGCTTTCAATTTTATTACTACAATGCACTAATTATTAGCTGCTTTGAGGTGGATCTTTTACTGGAAGTGTGTAGCAGAGATCAGAAATTACAAATTCACAGAGGAATCGGCCACACGTCCCCAATAAAAGCACAGGAATAATTACAGCTTCATTACCCCATCTCAATCCATATTAAAAAATACACTGCATTAAGCCACTTGTGTTTTAGATCAACTCTCTTTCAGCAGTAATGAAACATCATGACAGCTGGGGAGACAAGAAGTTAAACTTGCACTGCCTGACATGATGCTGGAGAACACTAGCCATGAAAGTCTTAAAAAGAAACAGCTAAACACTTTATGATTACATTTCATCTGTACCTGCTACGCTGGAAAGGATGCCCACCTCCAAAGGGATTCAATACATAAATTATTTTTGTTTACTATTATTATTTGTTTCTGTTAGCTGGTTAGATTTTATTATTTATAACTATCACCCAGAAATGTTAACATCTCCAAATGCAAGTCTTTGACAAGTGGCAGACAAAGGAGTTTTCTTTCCTTTAATCGGGACAAAGGAGAATATTGTTGAGATCTATTATATACATACAATTACCTGCATTGTTATGGAGATTAAAGGACAAAGGGCCAACAGATCTAATTCTAGATCTTACAGCCTTGTCCTTTCTCATAATTATGTCTTAAAATTGGATTTCAGTGCATACATTCACAATAACACTATCTACATATGCTTTGCATGTACTTACATAGTTCCAATTATTTTAATATGGATGCAGCAATACATTTAATTTATCATTGATCATTCAAGTGAACACATTCAATTTAATGGTATCCATAAAGTGTGGGTTTTTTTCAGTTGGTTGTACAAAGAGCCTGGAAACTGGTACAAGGTTCATTAGAAAGAATAATTGGGTAGTCTATTAGTCACTTTAAATTTTAAAAAAAGAAAAAGGGCAAAAATGTCAGCAACATTTTTTTCTTCCATCTCAAATACTTCCAGAAATAGCATTTTGAACTGCAGAGAGATGCTGGGGGAAAAAAAAAAAAAAAGGCATTTCCATTCTGCAGATGTTAATGTCGCTCCTTTATCTCATGTGAGAGCATGTCAGTGTCCTTTCTTCAGCTGTCAGATACAATCTCTATTGGAAACGGAGTTTAAAACACCAAGCCTGTCTTTGTGGCATCCACAGCACACCAGCTATAAAGGCCAGATTCTGACTGCAGAGCTGGACTGCCCATTTCTCCCTGGTGCACAGCTGCACAGAAGTAGACTGTAGAGGCAAATTCCCCTCAAAGAATTATGCAAACTGAACCAAAGATAATGAACTTCCCCAAAGAAATTCTGTTGTCATTTAAGATACACTTTTACCAAGACCATGGGAAGGAAGCTGCCTACACTCCCTGTATTTCTCCTTTACAATAAAAAGTTATGAATCCACAGAAACCATAAAAGACTTCAGTTAACCAGGCACAGCCTACTTCACAAAAATAACTGCATCAGAATTGACCAGAACAAGTATGTTTTCACTGCTATTCAACTCCAAGCCCAGTATTAGAAGTGGTTGATCCTGCAAGGAGACTGAAAGAAAAGTGTAATTCATGTAGCCAGAAAGCCATGAACTGTCAATTCCCCAAATCCAGAATTGGTTATAAATGAGTGATTATTACATCTGAAGCATCAAGAAGCCATTAGAATTCCCATACCTGCTCTCACTACAGAAAAAATAATTAAAGGTAACAAAATTTGATGACCCAAAAGGACTCTACTTATTTATCACAATTCATTTTATTTCCCCTCAGTGTAAGGCAAGTGTATCAAGTTCCAGCAGAATCAGAGAAAATGACTGAGCATGATCACAAAAGGAGCAAAAGCCTAAACTCCCCTATTAACATAACAACATTTTGCATATGTAAATTTGATGCCAGCCACAGGCACCCATTTTTTCCCCTTTGCACTGGTTTTCACAAGTCACACAGTCATGCTTAAGAAGGGCATGGAAACCACAGCAGACCTGGTGTAAGAAAACCACTGGCAAGGCTGAGTCAATCTCTCTCCACGGTTCCACGCTGTACTTTCTGTGGCAGTGAAACTACTAAGGTGCATTTCTTTTACCTGTATCCCAGTGGGTAAGGGTGGAAGCCCTTCTCTTTCCTAGTCAAAGCTACAGCTTTGGTGTCAGAGAGAGGTCGTTTGCCCCAAATCCCTTCAGCACAGAACACTGGTCCCCTTTCCAAACAAGGCCACTCTTCCCGTTTAAAATGTCACTAGCAGTGGAGGTCTCTTCTGTTTCCAGCTGGACCCTACTGACCACACCAGTATCCTCTCTGACCTTTCCACTCCCAATGCACAGGCCACCGTGCACAAAGACAAGCAGCAGAGCAAGTTCAGCCAAATAAAGACAGAGATGTGATCCCTCTCACTAGGAATTCCAACAGTAACTAACAAGTAATCTGTCCCTGAGCTGATACAGGCTGCGGCCAGGTCAAGCTAACTAAATGAACTCTCACAGTTTCCTCCCTTTGCCCTTCTACATCATGACTTAAGTTCAAAGGGGATGCTCTTGGAATCAGTTGGCCAAGCTGCTCTGGGCATGAGGAAACCCTGTCTGACAAAAGAAATAACCTCTATCTGCAGGGGCTACTGACACTGCAGACATCACAGGCCAGTGCCTGTGGGAGGTGTGAGGAAGCTCTTCCAGTCTGCCAGCAGGGATGGGCCAGTTCCTTGCTGCACATGCAGGCTGGCCTGCCCCAGAACAAAGCTGTACCTTTCCCTGGCCATGGCCTTTGCAGTGTCCCCAGTCCCATGAGGCAACACAGCACTCCTGAGTCAGCCTTTGGTCAGGCACCCCTGCCCTTTGCTTGGTTCTCTATTTCCAGGGACAGAGTGGGTAGAAACTGTAATTTGAAAAGGACTCCACAGCAGGTATGTAGAAATAGACTTGTCAGCAGCAATTTGTTCATGGGTGTATACAAGAAAATAAACAAGGAAGCTTAATAAAATCTAACTTAACAGTGCCCACAAGGAAATAATGACAGAAAGCTCAGCCTGAGTTGAGAGGAGAATGAAGAAACAGAACCACCTGTGAGAAAACACCCTCCAGAGCCATTTCCCACCGTGGAGATGAACCATCAGCAAACAAAGCAAGACACATAACACCATAACCTTGGCTTGGAGTCTTCAGAGGTATGTAGAGCCCTTATATTACCACCCATTTACCAAGATGTCCTAAACCCACAAATCATTCATCTTGATAAATTTAAACAAACAAAAAAGCAACAAAACACAAAACAAACAGGCAGAAAACACACACAAAAAACTCCACCCACAGAATAACCCAGTGAACTAGTAGAAGCAGAAGCTTTAAAATACACATTTAAACCTGTCAGAACATGCCAAGTTATGACCCCAAACGACCAGAAACAAAGCTCATCTGCACAAATATCATCACTCTTTAGAGGGCACTCCCTCTCACGTTTGGGTTCAACACAACACCTTGCAAGGTGGCAGACAAAAAAAACCTATCCAAATATTGCCAGAAGGAAGAAAGGAATTAATCTGAGAAGGCACCTAATTACAGGGCCAGCTGTGGTTCAACTATAAACTGTAAAATCCTAACAAGGAAAAGCTTCCAGGCACTGAAGTCCCTTCTCTCACCTCAGTTGTGACAGGAGAGAGGGCTCCAGCACCTTTGGGCTCAGAAGAGCCCCACCCACAGAGCCAGGACCAGTTGCCACCCTCGACCTCCCGCAAACACCCGCAGCCTCCAACACCACATGCTAAGAGACTGCATCTGCTTAGCAGGCTACACAGAGGCTAATTTACAGGAAAGCTCCAGACCTGATGTTCAAGTTTCAAAATTACTTCATTATTTTATAGTCTCAGAAGCAGAAATTTCTACCTTCAATGGGGGAAATAAGGGTGAATTTCACACAAATGACTGTTTACACTCAATCCCTGGCCCATACAGTGCTCAGTATACAGAAAACAGTGCTACAGTACACAGATGACATTCTCCTGCATACCACAAAGCCAAAAAAAAGGAAGCCTTTCAAATAAACAAAACGCCCAACCCAACATTTAATAAAACCCCACATTCTAAAGCCTAAAGTAGAAGACCAGATGCAGCACACAACAAAAATTTTGCATGCACTAAGAATTCACCAATGCCATACCAGATAGTTCTTCTACGCCTTTAGATTGGCTAAAACTATACCCCAAATAAACAAGGAAAGGAGGAAAGTCAGAAGCATAACAAACTAATGGGAGGTACAAGAAGAAAGGAAAAAGAAACCAAGAACAAGCAGATATGCAGCACTGGAGAGAAAGAGATTTCTAGGCATTGGTTAGGAGAGCTTAAAGGTAAACCTTCCAGTCCTCCTCCTCCTCAAAGCAGGACTCGTGTCAAACACAGCCTTCAATCCTCTTCCCTACATAGACCCACCAGGTTTGAAGCACATAAAGCCAAGATCAATTGTAGACCCGCCAGGTCTGGTACCACAGCAGACATCAACATCCTCCTTCCTTCACTGGAGCTGCAGGCTCAATTGCCTCTATTCCCAGACGCAGTTAAGAGCAGTTTCCACATCTCTATAGGTGGAGAAAGGGCCTTTCATGTGACCCTACGTGTCTCAGATAAATCACAGAAGGGGAACGAGGGTGACTGCTGGACTGTGTGGTTTCTTCCAATTTCTTGGTGATGGCAGGGAAACAACCTTAAACTACATCCAGAGGCACCAAATACCAACAGCATTTACATTTGCAAAGAGATACAGACCTGACTCTGCTGTCCTGCCTCTGCCACTGAATGCTCAGGAGTGGCACAGAAGGTAATGAAACGAGGCCACAGGTTTATCAATCCAGCTCTGGTTGGACCACATGTCCATTATTTGATGAATTACAGAAATACCTTTCCCACTTAATCTTGGATTTTCTCCTGGAATTTTGGATTAATAGCCCCAGGAGGCCTGTTCCTGTGCAGATACATTTGGGAACAGCTGGAGAACACTTAGAAAAAAGCCTTGTTTCAGCCTTCCAAAGCTGTGCATCTGTTTTGTTTTTCTCTTCCTACATGTGTCTGGTAACTCTGTCCCCACCACATGCTGCTTTCTAATGTCTCATATCAGCACACTCTCATCTACACTTGGTTGCCTTTTTCCCCTCACAAGTGAAGGCATCCTTTAGAAAGTTACCTCCTGATGAAAGTTAAATTTCCTACTGATGGCTCCAATTAAGGCAAGGTTCTCTCTCACTCTCCCCTTCCTACATAGCACTAGACCGCTAGAGAAAATTCAACTAGCTCCTCCTACACGTCCAGAAGCCTTTCCTGATGCTTGAGGTACTATTTACATTCAAATTTTGGAGTCTAACTAAATGCAGTCACATCAGGCTAACAACCAGATGTGCAGCCTCTGACTGCTTTAATAGCTTTTCTCTCCTTTGCTCATACCAGGAATCATATTTCCAGCATGCAAGTAAAAGACCCAAATAAACAACATGAGACAAGCTTCATACCTACAAACAAACAAACAAAAAATTCCCAGTCCCCAATCACTCTCTTAACATTGCTGAAATGCTTGCTCTGTGATACAGTGCAATTCTAATAGGAAGAAGGAAATGCACAAATTAAAATTATATGGATTATGCTCAACCAACCAACGACTTTAAAACAGTAGCAATTTCTCTCTCATATTTAGAAACTCCAACCAAAAAAAAAATGTGCATGCCACAAAAATCCTCAACAAAGACTCGCATGTAGCTCACATAATTGAGGAAGTACTAATAATAGTGTGGCTGTTTGCAGAGACAACATTTCCACTGTGGGCCTGAATTCTGATCTGAAACATGAAGAAGATGATATTTTGTTGTGTGTGGCTGGCTGGAGACTAAGACTGAAGTACTGGAAACCATCTGAGTGTGCTGCAATGTGCAGTCAGCCTATGCAGCTAAGGAAGCACCACGCACAGCCACAGCACGCTGAAAACAAAGCAGCTATTGAGCAGTGCAGAAGGTGTTTGTGTTGAGTGTGCCTGTAACCAGCACAAAGAAGCCCATGCCATGAACCTGTGGTGCAGTTTTAGACCAAACTGAAAGCCTCTGCATTTTAGTATCAACCGACAGGCATCACAGGAAAATAACTTGTCCTGACAGATAAGAAGTGTATTTCTAAGCTCCTCCGACAGAAGCAAACTCAGTTCACAGACACAGCTTCCTCTCTGCATTAAGTCCAGGCCTGCTCAGGTCTCCAGAGTGATGCCCATCTGCATTTCAAACAGTGCCCATTAAGGGTTTACCCCAGAACTGTATTTACAGAAGCAGCAAAAAAACCTCATTTGCCCATTTAAAAAGCTCTAAATCAGCTATATGTAGGTCCGTATCACAAAATATTTGCAAAATATTTTTGTTATGTGGCACTTAATTTCCTTTATTTTTTCTTTCACATGCTGAAGGCTACCCAGAATAATTTCAGAAACAAAAATTTAGAATGCAATAAAGAGAAGAATCAACAAGAGCAATTAACAATGACCAATATATAGCAGGAATTACTGACACATAATATACACACATGGCAAGTCCACATTTTAGATATGATGATGCTTCACTTAAACTCTTCAGTTGGAAATTCAGATCATAATCAGTCATAATCCTATATAATTGACTTGCACAGTATCAGTAGGAGTTCTGTGCATGGAATAAGCTGTAAGAATAAGCTCTTAGGTCCACATAAAAGGCTCTAAGCACCAAAACAAGCATGGGAACACTGCGGCTTAAAAGTCCACTGCTCTTGAGTAGCAGATGTCACATCACTAATACGGTCATTCTCAGCAGCTCCCATAAAACACACATAACAATGTTTGCATTTTAACAACTCCTTGTTTTGAACAACTCCAACCTTGTTCACTATGTTGTAATTCATTAAAAATAAGGAAGATGTTTATCCTTGAGTAACAGACACCACAGAAAGATCATATGCCTGTCACACCACCCAGGAGCTGCCATGACACAGCCATTCCACAGCTCGGGATGCTTCCCAGCCCCTGCATGTGTTGGGGCTGACAGAGCTGTCTGTGTGAGCTGCACTGGCCCCTTACTGACCCCAAAGTCATCCGAAAGGCAACGCGGAGGCCAGGCCCGGCCAAGAGCCCCTTCACATCACACCCTGCCCTTCCTCTCTTGGGCCAGCAGGGACTGCAGGCAAGGGATAGTAGTTCTTACTGGCACTGCACGAAGTCCAGCTCATGCCATATGCCTGCCAGTCCTGCCAGGTGCTGTTACCTTCCTTCACCAGCTAAGTACCTCACCAGGTAGTCCCAGGCCACATCCCTGTACCTACAAACACACCACTCCACGAACCACACCGGCTAACTCTGTCTTAACCTGTGCAAACATCCCTCCACAATGAGCAAAAACATTCTCTAATAGAAACCATCCTGATTATTTTAGAGGGCAAGACCATGTGAACACAACAGGCAGCAAGACCGTTGTGATAAAAGCAAGCATTCCCTCCAAGTAAGGCATTATTCTGCATCCTTACTGCTGGCATTAATGGCTATATAAACACAACACACTTCCCTCACACGAGTTATCCTCCCTATGTGGCCCCACTGAAATACAGTGATTTCATATGAGCAGATGATTCACAGAACCACACCATCACAAAGGATTCTGTTTCTGTCCTGTTTGTCTAAGGAAAAAACTCTTAAGGGGCCTTCCCCCTCATCACTGTAATCATCCAAGTGCTCCTCATGTTCAGAAGTCCACAAGATGCTGACCAGCACCAGTTAAAGAGGTCTGGTGAATAGAGACTTTCATCAGCCTTCACATTCACAGGTACACCTGAAGTCACAACAGAGACTGACACAAACTGTGGTCTTCCTAATTTTCTGACCATGAGCTGGGGAGCTCCACCTAAAATTATGAGCCACAACACAATCTGCGGATCTGACCTGGCCCCATAAGCACATCAGTAGGAGCTCTAACACTATGAAGAGATGATGTGACCTACCTTGAGAGTCCCACAGGAAATCAGAGCTGGGCCGCAAGATGACAAATGCATAAATGCAAGCACATGTAATTGTGGAGAGGATCCAATTTTTAAATTCTTATTTATCATCCTAGACACTAATTAAGAATCAGGCTTAAAAGGTAAATAGATCACTAAGTTGCAAGATTTCACAACCTGCTCAAGACGAAAAACTAATAAAATAAAATATAGAGGTCATGGCTGGCAGATCCTCACACAAAGGCTCCTCTGCTTCAAGGAAGAGAAGTCATGCTGCATGCCCACACAAGGCTTCTGTTGCCTGGGTGAGACTGCAAGACTATACACAGAGACAATCCAGGTCTGCCCTGAGCTTTTCCAAAATTCTGGAATGCTTTGATTCCCAAGTCAGACTTGGCTCTCACTTGGGAGATTTTTAAACCTAGGCTTGGTACAACAGCAAAACTCTACAAGGTACATCACAGGAGACACAAACCGAGGATAAAGCAGAGCTTTACAACAGCCACTGCCTGTAATCACAAACTGACACCAGTGTAAGATAAGGAAAAAATAGTTTAAAACCTCAAGCGGTCATACAGTTCAGCTCTACAGCTCTCAGGGTGGGACTGAAACATAGGCCAGGCAGAACTGTCACCACACATTACTGGGCACCATGGTCCACACCAACACATGACCACAGTTTCTGTATCAGAAACCGCTGAGGCAGAGAGGCCAAGCAGGTACATCTGGAAACAAAAGTTCAGCAAGCCTCAAGACATTAGAACCACAGCAGTCAAGAAGCATTTCTAGGGGAAGGTCAGGGAGCTATGCTGAGAGAGGCACGGGCTGAACGTCTATGCCAGCAATGAGAGGGTCACCTGGCAAAGGACTTTTGATTTACATCTCTGTAAGGTGTTCTTAGAAAAACATCTCGAGGGGGATTCAGGCACAGAGGGAGGCTTGAAACACGCCCCGGGATGCTGGCGGGGACCTGCTGCAACCCTGCACTGCCCCCTCTGCTCCCTCCGCACCACGGCAGGATTCTCCCATGAAAACTCCACACGGCTCCTGAAGGCTGGGACCCAGCAGGTGATGTGCAAACAATATATTACTAATTAACCAGCAGCGACACGATGAGGGCAGGCTACAATACTCACTGGGGAGGCAGGAGCCGTCCCTGCGGTCAGGGAGAGTTTAGTGAGGTAAACAACCGGGGCTACCCCACGACCGAAAGGAGCCACGCAGCTGTACCACAGGCTCCGAATCCTCCGTATCCCCTCCGCGGGCGGCCGGCAGTCGAGCTCCGCGGTACGGCCGGGCGGGGCTCAGACCCCGCAGGGCGGGCGGAGCGTGCCGGGGAGGCCGCGGCCCCGGGGCTCCCGCCGCCGGCCCGGACCCAGGTGAACGCCGCCTCGGCCGGGCCACGCCGTAGCCCCCCCGCACCGGCCCCTCCAGCCTTGCCCTTACTCTCCCCAGGAAGCACCGGCAGAGCCGCTGCGGGACAAAGCGGGAGCCACGGCCGCACACCTGCGCCGCCGGCCGCACGGCTCCCCGCGGATCGGACGCGGCTGCCGGCGGCGGCAGGTGCGGTGGGCAACGGCCGCGGCGCGGCAGAAACACCCCCCTCGCCTTCCGCGCCCTCCGCCACGGTCTCACCTCGGCCGGCAGCAGCAGCAGGAGGCAGGGCAGGGGCAGCAACAGCAGCAGCCGCCTCATGGTGGCGGAGAGCGCTCCCCGCACGGCCGCTCAGCCCGACGCCACCTCCCCCGGAGACATGGCCGGGCTGCGCGCCCCGCACCGCCCGGTGTCCCACCCTCCGCCGCCTGGTCCTCCTGCCGCTCCCTCTAGCGCTCCCTCCCTGCAAAGGCGGGTGGTCGGGGCTGCCGCCACGGGGGAAGCCCTGCGCGGGGTGGAGGGAGGGAGCGATCGGGGCAGCGGCCGCTGGAGGGGAGGGGAGAGAAAGGGAAGGGCCGGGCCCAGCCGGTCACCTCCCTCCGCCGCGGATCATCGCCGCCTCTCCGCCACCCCCTTGACCAGGGCTTCAATG